>JAMYHX010000048.1:0-138102 GCA_025529335.1 Rhizopus sp. PT2906
TATTATTCCATTATTTCCTATGTTGAAAAGGTATAACCGCGTTTGGGTGATCTCAAAGTACATATAACTAATGTCATAGTTCAGAAAATACACTTTTGCTGGCTCTATTTCATGGTTCCTGATGCACCTTACTCTATAATGATGGCCTCTTCTTAAAGAAACTTCTGCTACTCGCTAATGTTCAAAAAAATACTTGCTACTGCTTATCAATACACTCAAACAATCAAACAATCAAATACACTCAAACAAATGCTCAAATGCTTATCAATGCCTACAATGGTCATCATTGCCTGAAAATGCTAGTAAATGCCTGTCCCATGCTTATCAACGTCGGAGAGCCCCTAAAGAATTTTGCTCATGTCTATCAATGCCTGCTGCTAATTAATACTGCTCTGGAGTAACAACATATTCAATCTACTTTGCCACTATCTGCCAAACTCTATCAAGCTCTACAACAGGTCTCTGCTTCTCTACGCTGGATCACTCCGAGATGCTCCTATTGTTATGGCTCTGCCTCTACAGATGATGAATGGCCCGTAAACTCTCCCTCCCCTCTACTGCTGAGCTCGGCGGCTGCGATGCTCCAAAGGTTCAATATTCCGATGTCTCCACGGTCATCACCCCTTTCGAAACGCTTCGTCCTAGGTACTTAGAAGTGCACTCTTTGTACGTTGAAGCACCTCTTTCGTTGAACTTACCGTGGTATGGTTTTGAGATTGACTTTTGATTTTTGAGATTTGAGACTTGAGTACTTTTTTTCATGGAGGGTTTACACCGTGTAGTCTTCTGGCATGCAGTCCATGGTTCTAGTCATCTTGGGTTTGAAAGCTAGTGATAGTGTGGCCTTCTGGACTTATGGAAAGAAAAAAAAAGAAGAAATCTCTCTGCTTGGCTATCAAAAGAAAAAAACTATCTACTTGGCCCTCAAAAAAGAAAAAATTTCTACTTGCCCTCTTGGCTATCAAAAGAAAAATCTCTACTTATTCAAAGCTCTCTCTCTTTGGAAATTAAACCATTGCTTACTTTAATAAAAACTTCATTTTGTTATTCCCATACTTTAGCTTTTTGTTCTTTACTCTTAATAAAATATATTCACTGGACGCTCTTTTCTTTGCTTCTGATAATCCAAGGAAACAACGGTTTAATGATTTCTTCATATGCATCATTATGAAGCAGTTTGGGGGTAATAATCACTATATAAACTCACATGAGTAGTTCTCATTAGTTACATGCCATATATTAATATCGGTCTGTGCTATATAAACTTACAAACGTTCTTCTAGGCTCTCAGATTCACACCCATGTATCGCCTTTGAGCGTTATGCCATCAGATTCTTTTCATTGACGGAACGTATTCCTTGTATAATAGATCTTCACCTAAATATGTTGATGATATGTTGGGAATACAAAAAAAGGCTACCTTCTGTATCTTCACTACCAAAAGATGGGCTCTTCTTGCTCTATATTTCCATATTTGACACATCATCTTACGGAATTGAAGAGTGGTCCCTGAGAGTATAGGACATATTTATGAAGAGCGGGTCCAGGTGGTTCATCTCCCAGTTGTACTTTTGTGTCATGATTCATGATAAACTCACGCATAATGCTAGCACCTCAAAACTCAAGCTGATTCATTTTTTTATCACATTACATTTCTTCTAATTTTATAGAAATACACTCATTTGTTTTTATTTAATAAAAGCTTTCGTCAATCATCACATCATTCTTATTGTCCTTAGGCTATTCGTCTATTCCTCTTTTCTCTGTTCATCTATACTTATCGCCAGTCGTCTCACTCTTACCTCATAAGTCCTATTCTCTATCAAGCCCTTAGCACTACCCTGTCTTGCCTTTATCAGTTATACTATCCAGCGTCCTAGTCCCTTCTCCCCCTTCCTAGCTAAAAATACAACTCATTATAAGATCATAACGCAAATAGAATCGTTTTCAACTCTCAAGCGTTGGTAGATGTGATCATTTCTCAGGCATTCTTCATTTACAAAAGATAAGGGCTTATATTCAAGATTGAATCAGTGCTTTGAAAACCCGCAAAGTAGATTGGAGTAACTTTTCTTTTTCTACTCAAGCCATGTCAGAGAGTAATAACCCAATCTTGGAGCAAAACGAACTTTTGTCAAAACAGCTACAAAGTTTACTTAAATCACAAAATACACGAAATGAACTTTACCAAGAATTTGACATGTAATACTTTCTTTTTTGTTAAATTAGAGGATCTTTATGCACATTTGTTTTTGTTTAGTGCTTTTAAGGATTATTTAAATGGAAAATGTCCAGCAGAACAGTATCATTCGATTTGTAGGCTTGTGACCGAAGGCTTTCAGGATGTATCTTTAGAGATTCAATCAGTGGAGAAAGACATGTCAAATAGAGTCATTGCTCGCATGATTAGAGATTTACAAGAAGCAGAAAAGCAAAAACTACATCAGGTTAATATTCAATAGAGCATATTGATTTGTATTCTAAACGCCATCTCAGACTGTCCAAATACAAATTTTGACTATCCAAGCAAAAGAAACAGATAAAGATTATGACGAAACTATTAATGAACATAAACAAAGGTAATCGACTCGTTTTTTTTTTACTGTTTTTTAATAACTAAATTCATTATATGAAAAGATTAAGTCAAATCCTTGAAAAAATTCAAGAAATAACAGATGAATTAAGAGAGGAAATGGCTGGAGTTGCATCACTTGTATGTTGATAAGCTTATTACTTAATAAAATGGATAATAAAAGACATTAGTGATTGTTAATAAAGAACCTTGTTGAATTAGTTATGAAGATTGTCATTGTTTGCTTTCTCTTTGCAGGACAGTGCATATTGGACATTGCTTATTTTATACTCAGCGGGAAAGAGGATCATCAGAAACCTTTCCCTCCTTTTTTTAGGAACATCTCCATTCATGACATAGCTTCTCTTTAACTGGTGAACACTCAAAATCTTGTCGCAAGCACCAATCGATGGCTCATAGGATATGGTTATGTCATTGGTAGAAAGTACGCCCATGTATAGATTAAGCCTTACCAAATTTGTAATCTGCCAATCAAAGTTCATCAAAAATTAAAAAGTCACTCTGTTTAGGAAGAAAACTTTTTCGAAAAAATATAACACACTTTCATTTTCTTTCACTTTCTCTCCTTATATTTTCAATCATGAGTGGACAGATCTCTGCATCAAAGGCCAAACGTCTTGCGGCTAGAGCTGCCAAAGCCGACAAGAAGGGCGGCAAATCAGGAAAGAGCACTCCTGCCACAGCCTCTGGAAGCAACTCTGGCGATGAATTAAACCTGGAAAGTCTCAGAATCCACTCTGAACGTACCGCTACTGGTGTTTATACCTCACAAGAAAGAAGCAGAGATATTAAGATTGATTCATACTCTCTCAACTTCCACGGTCGTGTTCTGATTGACAATGCCTCTATCGAACTTAACTTTGGTAGACGTTACGGTCTTATCGGTTCTAACGGCTCTGGTAAGTCTACCTTCTTGGCCTCTCTCGCTGGTCGTGATATCGAGATTCCTTCCCACATTGATGTAAGTATAAGAATGACTAAACTTTACATGTATATTTATCATTTTATATAGATCTACTTATTAAATCAAGAAGCCGAACCTTCCGATATGAACGCTATCGAAGCTGTCATCCACTCTGCTCAAAACGAAGTCGCTCGTTTGGAAAAGCAAGTTGAAGAAATTCTCGGCCAAGAAGATGGTGCCGATAACCCATTGTTGGATGATATCTATGAACGTATCGAAGCCATGGATCCTTCTACATTCGAAACCAGAGCCTGTACCCTTTTGGCCGGTTTAGGTTTCACTACTGCTCAAATGCACAAGATGACCAAGGACATGTCTGGTGGTTGGAGAATGAGAGTTGCTTTGGCTCGTGCCCTTTTCATCAAGCCTACCCTCTTATTGCTTGATGAACCTACCAACCACTTGGATTTGGAAGCTACTGTCTGGCTTGAAGAATACTTGAAGACCTATGACCGTATTCTTGTCATAGTATCTCACTCTCAAGATTTCTTGAATGGTGTCTGTACCAACATCATGCACTTGACAAGCAAGCGTAAGCTTATTTACTATGGTGGTAACTACGATATGTTTGTCAAGACCAAGGAAGAAAATGAAATCAACCAAGCCAAGGCTTATGCTAAACAACAAGAAGAAATTGCCCACATCAAGAAATTCATTGCTTCAGCTGGTACTTATGCCAACTTGGTCAAACAAGCCAAGTCTAAGCAAAAGATTATCGACAAGATGGAGGCTGCTGGTTTGGTTGAAAAGGTTGAACAGGAAGCTACTTTCAAGTTCTCCTTCACTAATGTTCCCAAACTTCCCCCTCCTGTCATGGCCTTCCAAGAAGTTTCTTTTGCCTATGATGGTAATCCTGACCACTACCTTTACAAGGACCTCGAGTTAGCTGTTGATATGGATTCTCGTGTTGCCTTGGTAGGTCCCAACGGTGCTGGTAAGTCTACTCTGTTGAAGTTGATGAACAATGAATTGGTTCCCACCAGTGGTCGTATTCAAAAGCATACTTCATTGAAGCTCGGTAAATACTCTCAGCACTCTGCTGATCAACTTGATATGGAGCTTTCTCCTATCGATTACATGCGTAAGAAATTCCCTGAAGAAGGCAGTGACGTTGAATTCTGGCGTCGTCAATTGGGTCGTTATGGTTTGACCGGTGCTCATCAAACTTCATTGATCAAGACCTTGTCTGATGGTCTTAAGTCACGTCTTGTGTTTGCCGAATTGGCCATTCTCCGTCCTCATATTATCTTACTTGACGAACCTACTAACCACTTGGATATGGAATCTATTGACTCACTTGCAGATGCCATCAACCGATTCAGTGGAGGTGTTGTCCTCGTCTCTCACGATTTCCGATTGATTTCACAAGTTGCTCAACAAATTTGGATTTGTGAAAAGGGTGAAGTTAAGAACTTTGAAGGTTCTATCAAGGAATACAAGGAAGCTCTCAGAAAGAATGTCAAATTGTAAATTTTTCCTTTATAATTTTATTTATACACTTTTTATTTTTATCATCTTTTTATATGTTTTTCATTTATCCTCAAAATATCCTTTTTGTTTGCTAGACTCTTAGAAATAAATAAAAATGTTGTCGAATGTTGAATTGTTATACATTTGACAGATTTTGTTGTTCCGAAAAAAAAGATTATTTTTCCACTTTTGGTATTGGCTTTGATGTGGATAATCTAATCTATAAAATATACAAATAAAAATGCATCCTTTTCTTTATTTTATTTCTTTACCTCCCCTCTCTCTCTCTCTTTTTTTTTTTATATATATATCATGTTTTTAGCTATCTCAAGGACAAATATTATCAAGAGACCACTTGCTTTTTCTTATCGTCGGTCTTATGCTACAACAGATCATCAAAACCTAATTGAAAAGATTGTTCAAAAATATGCAGTGGACTTACCTGAAGGCTATAAAGTAAAGAGTGGCGATTATGTCACTATCCGTCCTCATCATGTCCTTACTCATGATAACACAGGGGCTGTCATTCCCAAGTAAGTTTTATTGACATCATTTCAACAGCTCTCTGATTTTTGTGTGTGTGCCAGGTTTAAATCGATAGGAGCTACAAAGATCTATGACCCTAAGCAACCTGTGTATGCATTGGACCATGATGTTCAAAATAAGTCTGAAAAGAACCTTCAAAAGTATGCCAACATCGAAGCCTGGGGAAAGCAACAAGGTGTCGACTTTTATCCTGCTGGTCGAGGTATTGGTCACCAAGTGATGATTGAGGAAGGATATGCGTTCCCCAACACATTGACCGTCGCCTCGGATTCACACTCTAATATGTATGGCGGTATTGGTGCTCTTGGCACGCCTATTGTTCGTACAGATGCAGCTGCCATTTGGGCCACTGGCCGAACCTGGTGGCAAATTCCTCCCGTGGTCAAGGTCGTATTAGAGGGTCAACTACCTGCTGGTGTGACTGGAAAAGATGTGATTATCACTCTCTGCGGATTGTTTAATAAGGATCAAGTGCTTAATACGGCCATTGAATTCCATGGTGAAGGTTTAAGTGGTCTTTCTGTCGAGGATCGATTGGCTATTGCCAACATGACAACCGAATGGGGTGCCTTGGCTGGTGTGTTCCCTGTAGATACAAAGACAATCGAGTACTTGCGTAAGCGCCAAAGACGCCTTGAGCTCACTCATTTTGAAAACAAGAACTTGCCGCCATTGAAGAAGGGCGAAAAATTTGTTCATCCTCGTATTAATGATCAAACAATTCAAGCCTTGATCGATCAACCCATTGAACCCTCGCCTAAGGCAACCTACGCCAAGACGTTGACTTTGGATCTCTCTACTCTCTCTCCTCATGTCTCTGGCCCAAATTCGGTCAAAGTAGCCACACCTCTTGCTGAACTTGAGAAGCAAGACATCAAGATCAATAAAGCTTACCTTGTCTCCTGTGTGAACTCTCGCGCTAGTGACTTGAAAGAGGCTGCGCAAGTCCTCAGAGGTAACAAGATCAAGGAAGGTGTCGAGTTTTACGTTGCCGCAGCTAGTTCTGAAGTTCAAAAGGAGGCTCAAGAGTCTGGTGATTGGGACGCCTTAATTGAGGCAGGCGCCAAGGTATTACCTGCTGGTTGTGGTCCTTGTGTCGGCTTAGGCACTGGTCTCTTGAAGGATGGTGAAATCGGTATTTCAGCCACTAATCGTAACTTTAAGGGTCGTATGGGATCTCCTAATGCCTTGGCTTATTTGGCCTCTCCTGCAGTCGTTGCTGCATCTGCACTTACAGGCAAGATCTCTGGTCCTGCTTCCTCTGCCAAGACAACCAAGCAACCTTCATTCAGCATTCAAACACATACTTCTGAATCTAGCAGTGACTCTAATTCTGCAGTTAAAGCTGAAGTATTACCCAACTTTCCTGAAATTATCAATGGCGAAATTCTTTTCTGCCACGCAGATAACTTGAATACTGACGGTATATATCCAGGAAAATATACCTACAATGACGACATGACACCAGAGGACATGAAGAAGGTTGTCATGGAAAACTATGATCCCAATTTTGTTAATGTTGTAAAGGAAGGTGATGTTCTCGTGGGAGGTTTCAACTTTGGTACAGGATCTTCTCGTGAACAGGCAGCAACGGCTATTAAATCTCGTGGCATTCAAATCATGATTGCTGGCTCTTACTCTGATATCTTTAAGCGAAACTCTGTCAACAATGCTCTCTTGCTTATTGAAAGCCCTGAGTTGGTCAATGACCTCAAGCAGGCAATGGGTACAGCCAATTTAACCAAACGAACCGGATGGAAGGTTGACATTCATGTGGCAGAAGGAAAAGTCAAGGTCCGCAAAGAAGACGGCCAAGAGAAGGTGTATAAAGTGGGTGCACTTGGTAAGAGTGTGCAGGAGATTTGGTTGGCCAATGGTCTTGAAGGCTGGGTCAAGGAGCGTTTATAGATTTGCTCGTGTATATTATCTTGCTACAAAAAGTTTGCATTTACATATTTATTAAAATAAAAGCACTTAATTCATAATGCTCCTGTCAAGTCTTATTTTTCATTAAAATGGGAATAAAGAGTCAGTAGTGAAATATCCCCTCGTATATCTCAAGTGCCTGATTTGACTCATGACTGCCCTCTCTCTCCTCCCCCTTCTCCCCTCCCCCTTGTCCCGAAAGGCGTGATCGTATCTGCTGTCAATGAGTGGTCAATAGAAAGATGCTTAGTCCTATTTGAAAAGTATTACTTGTATATCTATGATTGGATGAAATTCAGTTGCTTTGAATGAAGAAAAGTAAAGAAAAGAAAAAAACAAAACCATGTTACAGCTGAATAGTAAATGTTTGTTGATGTTTATTATCGAATTCAATTCTACACATATTTATGCATTTCTTAGTTCTTTGAAGGAGTCAAGTCTTCCTTAGTTTGAGCTGCAGCAAAGTCCCACTTGCGCTAAAATAATAAAGTTACTTCAATATATTCATGGTAGTCAATTCAAAAATACTATACATCAGTTTTGTAGGCAAGGATAGTAAGTGCGATAGGAACGGCAACGCCCCAAATCAGAGATTTTCTTGTGTTTCTTTGGTTAAATTTGAAGTAAAGGTGAGTGTTTTCACGAACGTGTGCCCATCTTTCAATGGCAGGATCAATTTTGATTCCTTCGGCCATGTTGTATTATTATAAGAAGATAAAAAAAATTCGTTATAGCTGACAACCAATACCAAGGGTTGTTCGCTGATTGAAATTAAAGTAGCGCGCTTAAGTCATCAAAAGTGATTGTTCAGTGGAAACTGAGATTCTTGACACACCACTTTAGCGATTTGAGTGATGTGCTGTTTGACAGAGCTTAATTTACAATATTATCTCTTCTTACTGTATATCTTACAAGCAATTACACTATAAGAACTTGTCAAACCTCTATTTATTGAGAAAAAACATTAAATTCAGAGAGTAAATGATAATAGTATGAAAGGTAACTTTAGGTTTTTTTTTCCTTCTTTTGACGTTCTGAGAATATAAAAACAACCAACAGAAGGATTACACTTTGGTATGATGCCTAGTATGTATATATTTTTTTTTTGTTTGAGCTGCTGTTTTAAGTATAATAGCTTGTCATATTAATTAATATTGCCCTCTGCGTGAGATGGAGATGCATATTTCATTACCTTTAATTACATAAGGTTGAAGGGCCATCACTGGTACCACGACAATCCCTTGCAATGAAGCTTTGAACAAAAGACACCTCAAGCTCCATATCAGGCGAGGCATTTACACTATTATACGGTGAATACAACATGGTTCAATTTACAATAAACAAATGACTTAAGCTCGATGGAGTATGTTAGTCACGATAAGGTAAGGCGGGTATTCTTGATTAAAATGATTCGTTTAGGAAGGACACAGTAATGTCTTGAGTATGATAGCTGTCTTTTAAGTGCTGTGTTTATCTTGTCCAGGCAGAAACAGTGTTGTAAAGCATCACGTACTCATAATATTCTTCAACCTTTTACAAATATCTCTATTTAAACGTATAAACCTTTGTCAGAAAATGACAACAGACAACGACAAATGAATACTTTTAAAATAAGCTTCCTGAGGTTAATTATTTTAGGTATCCTGAAATTAAATATTAATCACATCCAAACTAATCTCTTTAGGTAACACGGCATGGTTTTAGCCATAAACCAACTATCTGTGGCTGCTTCAAGTCATTGTTTAGTTCATTCAAAAGCTTTATCTGTATAATACGTGTGATTTGCACTTGGGTTTACTAACAAAAAAGGTAATTTATATAGGCCTACACAGTAATCTGTATCCGTGGGATATAACAATGATAGTGACACAAGGTCTTTATTTATTTACAATGTTTTTCTCTTTCTTCTACATGACAATACAACAATTACTACTTGTTTTGTTTCCTCCAGCGGCCGGCGCGAAAGGATCATGCTCTTTGTCTACTGGTCCCCATATAGAGGGTAATAGCGGGTCTTTTGTTGAGTTGCAGTAATCAATAAGACTGTTATAAACAGTTGAGTCAAAAATAATTGAAAGTACTCTATGATTCTTACCTGGAAGCTGCCTCAGAGACAGGAATACGAGGTAAATCCAATTGCTCCTTTAGTCGTTCATTATATTCCAAGATTCTTTTTAACTTTGCCTCTGAAATGTTGTATGACTTCTTTGTTGTCGTTAAAGGGATTTGATGCTGTTGGGTATATGTATTTGTCATTTGAGATTTTTAACAAAAATAAAAAGCAAGAGGAAAGAAATGTAAAAAATAAAAGTTCGGGAAATTTGAGAAACCTATTCGGATTCAAATATGATGTAACAAGGTCTTACTCTTTCCCACATTAAAATTAAAAGAGACATTTTCTTTTTAGTTTTATGCCTCTCTATCCTTTTTTTTTTCTTTAAAGATTATATATTCTTTTTCTTTGCTTATGTAATCAATTTGAATGCATAATGCATTAAATAAGGACACTTTGCCAAAAGAGTAATTTCTAAACTTGAGTTGCACAGATCAAGAGTCACCTCCAGCAGTAATAGCTCAGCAGGTTATTTCTAGCATGTTATGATCATAAAAATCATTTCTTATATATATGTTCATATAGCGTAGTTTATATTCCTAGATATATGTATTGACAGTCAGCCGCAGATATTCGTCAAGTCAAGTAAATTTGCACTACGAGTTACATCCTTAGATGATAAACATATTCTTGATATTTTCATTATTATGATTTCACGAATATCAAGCACCATATATACTATTCGGTTATATTTATTTCTCTAGTTTTTAGTCATCTGTTCCTGCTATCCTTGCGTACATAATCTGCTTGGAAAGTGAACGAGGTCAGTTAACCTTTTCTCTCCACCTTTCCTCAACAGATTATCTGACGTCTGCCAATGTACATATACGCACAAAGGCATAGTTCACATGGCCGCTTCTTTCCCGCCACACTTCACTAGAAATAGCTGCATATGACTGAGACAATCCTGCGCATTCATTTTGCCCATCATCCTCATATCAACGTCAAATGAGGTAACATTGTTTACATTCAGTGGAGCATCATCAACATTCATGTAATCGCTTAGGACATTCATCATCGAAGGAGAAAAATATGAGTTTGCTATCAAACTCAGCGTGTCCCTTTTTAATGTTCTAAGAAATGGAGAAAATAATAAATAAACATATTTCGTTAACATTAAAACGCAGCCGATCAACTACCGCATAGATTAGAGGTTAGCATCTCAAACTGGCGCAGAAAATACCTCCTAACATTCTCATACATGGCTTCTCCCACAATATCCCTCATGTTGAAACTGGTGGCACTTTTTTATCTATTGGAAGGAGACTTTGTGATTAGAATTGTAAAATAAAGCCCATGTATTTTTCTACTGCTTGAACAGTGGATATCCGGAGTTTAGAGCGCTTTTATAGCCTGCTGCGTCTAGCTGTGGTATTTACTCACTAAATACATAGTATACATAACATATATCAGCTTAGATACTCACTTATATAAATAATCTAGAAGCCTCACTGAGGTATAACTGCAAGGGTAACACTTTGATATTAAATGAGTTCCACAAAGTGTAGAAAAGTAAATCATCTACCCATCAATAAACTTTTACGACTTAATACTCTATCTTCAACAAATATTACACTGGCAAAAATCACTGATTGCTGGTGCAAAAAAATAGTTTCAGGCGGCGCAAATTGCTCTGCAAAAGCCAATAGTGTCGTCACTGTACCCTCTCAGTAACAAAAAATAACCTGGGAAAATATAGACACTTTACAAATTTCCTTTCCAAGCACATGAAAACTGATAATCCATTATTTTCAATCACAGACCTATTTATTCCATTTTACCTTGTGCCTTTTCTTTCTTCCTTTTTTCTTTTATTATTTCATTACATCCTTTACCATGTCTGATACCGAACCTGTTGTTGCTGACGTTCAATCAAGTACTGCTTCTTCTGTAAAGTCATTCCTTTCTGGTGGTTTTGGTGGTATGGCCGCTGTCTTGGTTGGGTAAATATCACTTGATGTGTTAGGAGGGTTCATTCTAACAGAGAACTACATAGTCAACCTTTTGATCTTGTCAAGGTTCGTCTTCAAACTAGTGAAGGTGTCTACAAGAACACATTTGACTGCTTTAAGCAAATCATCAAAAAGGACGGTGTTCTCGGTTTATACCGTGGTATGTCTGCTCCCTTGGCTAGTATTACGCCTATCTTTGCCGTCAGTTTCTGGGTAAGTTAGATGACATGAATAAAGAAATGTGTATGTGTGTGTATTGATTGCTTTTGACTATAGTCCTATGACCTTGGTAAGAAGATTTGTTACGCTGCTAGATCCGATAAATCCAGTACAGACACACATCTCACTCTGGCTGAGACTACATTCGCCGGTGCCTTCTCTGCCTTCCCCACCACATTGTTTATGGCACCTTCTGAGCGTGTGAAAGTGTTGATGCAGATTCAAGGACAAGGAGGTGAAGCCAAGTATAAGGGTCCAGTAGATGTTGTTCGTCAATTGTATAAGGAAGGTGGTATTCGTTCCATCTTTAGAGGTACTGGTGCTACCCTTTTACGTGATTCCCCAGGTTCAGCTGCTTATTTCGTTGCTTATGAACTCGTCAAGAAGCAACTTACCCCTGCCGGTTCTCGTCCTGAGGACTTGAGTTTCGGTGCTGTCTTATTTGCTGGTGGTAAGTTTTATTATTTACAAGATTGAATATACGTATTAATCACTTTTTCTCAATAGGTATGGCTGGTGTCGCCATGTGGACCATTGCTATTCCTCCTGATGTTCTTAAATCTCGCTTACAATCTGCACCAGCTGGTACTTATACAGGTTTGGGTGACTGTCTCAAGAAGACCTTAAAGACAGATGGACCTACTGCTCTCTTCAAGGGACTTGGTCCAGCCATGTTGAGAGCTTTCCCTGCCAATGCTGCCACTTTCTTAGGTGTTGAATACTCTATGAAGGCTATGAATGCCCTCTTTTAAATGCCTTGTAAATAAAAAGAAATTGTTATTTATTTAGAATATAAAATTACATAATCTTTGATTGGTTCCATCATTCTTTATTTGTAAGATTCAATCGTTTCTGCGTGTGTAACTATTAAGGAAAGGGGATTTTTGCTGACACAAATTTATTTATATTTTCCCTCACCTGCGATTTATTTTTCTTTTTTTTTCTTACAACATGTTCAGAGCAGCTACTACAAGAGTATCACCACGCTTATCTTTGGCCACAAGAGTAAGTACTATTGATGACTTATTGACAGACTTAGTCATTTTATATATCATAGTCTGCTGCCAAACGATGGGCTACCACGACACCCAAGACACCCGTTGATCCTACTGCACCTGGTCCTATGCTTCGATACCAAAAGAATTTACCCAAGCTTCCTGTACCTGCCTTGAGTGCTACTCTTCAAAAGTACTTGCAATCTGTTCGTCCTCTCTTGAGCGATGCCGAATTTCAACGCACTGAACAAGCTGTCAAAGAGTTTGAAGCCCCTGGAGGGCTAGGACAAGAATTGCAAGAACGATTGCTTGCCAAAGCTAATGATCCTAACGTTGTCAATTGGATGGAAGACTGGTGGTTAGACCAAGCCTACATGGGCTACCGTGATCCTGTTGTGATTTATGTGAGTTATTTCTTCCTTTACAAGGACGATAAATTACGCAAGTCTCCTGCTCAACGTGCTGCTGCCATCGCTACAGCTGCCTTGGAGTTTAAGCGACAGATTGCTCAAAAGACGTTGGAACCCGAATATGTCAAGGGAGAGCCTCTGTGTATGGATTCATTCAAGTACATGTTTAACAATTGTCGTATTCCCAAGAAGCCATCGGACTATGAAGTCACATTTGATATCTTGAACAATAACCATGTGGTTGTGTTGAGAAAGAACAGATTCTTTGTGGTAGATACGATTTACAATGGAAAGCAATTGTCTACTGCTGAATTGCAGCATCAGTTCCAAAAGATCATTGATCAAGTCGGTCAATCCAAAGGTATTCCCATTGGTGTGCTGACTTCTGATAACCGTGATAAGTGGACAGATGTAAGTTGTGATTATAGTCTAGGGAAAATATAGTAAATAACTAATGTGGGGTTGGTAAAACAGTATCGCGAAAATTTAATCGCCGCAAATCCTGAGAACCGAAAGGTGTTGGAAAAGATCGAATCCTCTGACTTTGTGATATGTTTGGATGACTCCAAGCCTGTGACTCGTGATGAAGGTTCTCGCGCTTGCTGGCATGGCGATGGACGTAACCGATTCTTTGATAAGCCTCTTCAATTTATCGTATTTGAAAACGGAAAGGCTGGTTTTATGGGAGAACACTCTTGCATGGATGGTATGGCCACTTGTCGATTGAATGAATTTGTGTGTGATGGTCTGGCCAGAAACAAGATCGAACATGGACCTACTGACATTCGCTCTGATCTTCCTGAACCACAAGAACTTCACTTTGACATCAACAGTCAGGTGAGCAAAGATATTGAAGCTGCCGAAACCAACTTTGAAAACTTGATCAAGAAGCATGAATTGACTGTGCTGAATTATCAAGCCTATGGTAAGGACTTGATCAAGAAGTACAAGTGCTCTCCTGATGGTTTCGCTCAAATGATTATCCAACTCGCTTATTACAAGATGTTTGGTACATCTCGTCCCACTTACGAATCAGCTCAGACCCGTAAATACCAACGTGGACGTACCGAGACTGCCCGTACGGTTACAGTAGACTCTGTTGCCTTTGTCAAGGCAATGGAAGATCCTAATGTACCCGTTCAGGAAAAGATTGCTGCTTTCCGTAAAGCACTCAAGACCCAAGGTGCCAATATGGCCGACGCTGTCAATGGCCATGGTTGTGATCGTCACTTGTTTGGCTTGAAGAACAGTTTGAAGGATAGTGAAGAGAAGCCTGAGCTGTTCAAGGATCCCGCCTATGCTTATTCTTCTCATTGGTATTTGTCTACCTCTCAACTATCATCTGAGCACTTTGACGGATATGGCTGGGGACAAGTCGTCAATGATGGTTTCGGAGTTGCTTACATGGTCAAGAAGCACGCCTTGCAATTTAACGTAGCTAGTGTGAAAGATTTAGAGGTTCATGGTACCAAATATGTAAATGGAACTTATCACTTTAAGCAGTGTCTTGAAGACGCTGCCAATGAGTTGAAGGAATTAATGGATACTGAAATTGCCTCTGAAGCCAAATTATAAATCAGAATAAAATCGTAATTTCTTTTTTAAGCCATGTGTGTGCAGTAAAATGATCAAGATGATGTACAAATAAAGTAATTAACAGAGCATAATGACGTAGTTATTATTATTATTAAATGTAGGTAAATAAAAAGGAAAGAAGTGGGGTATGAGTAAGTACAATAGAAAGATAAAAATATGTATAAATATATATAAATATAAATAAAAGAAATGGAATAAAAAGTACATAAGTTAACATGGTTGAGTGAGGGTAGTAAGCTGAGATTCTAATTCTTGGATACGTTGCTTATAGTTTGATACTTGCTGCTGTAACAGTTTGATATGATCCACTGACTTTCGCAAGATAGCCCCTTTATTGGGCTTATTATTATTGCCAATATGTGTAGTAATTTCTTCATACATATAATCTGGTAAGAGCGTGCCTAACTCTTGAATGCGCTCATTAATATTTTCTCTTCTTCTTCTTTCGACTATAAAAGCCATGTTGATACACATGCATATGCAGAATGATATTATGTTATTTACCTGCATTATGAGATTCCCTTCTTCTTCGCTTCTTTTCCGTTAATATTTGCTGTCTAATGCAAAGCATAAACAATCCCGATTATGAATATAATGTGTGATATCTTACTGTAACTGTAAAGACTCAAAATCCTCCATGCTTGTATTTTGATTTAGAGCAGCCAGATAACCCATCTGAGAAGGAGCCGAAAATGGGCCATTAAATAAAGTAGGACTCTGTGGAGAGACTGATAAGAGAGTATCTGCACTATTATATTTTTGATGAAAGTCCATCAAAAAGGATTGTGGTGGATGAGAGTTAGACAGCACAGATGAATAATCAGATGGAGATTCTTCAGACATGATATCCATATCAATCACTCTATTGTTATGTTTGACGTCTAGTTCATCAAAATCACTCAGCAGTGGAGATAAGAAGCCACCTTGTTGCGGATAATCTTCCATCAAGACTTGTTGTTGTTGTTGTTGTTGTTGATGATGATAATATTGATGTTGTTGTTGCTGTAAATGATAATCAGTAGGATGTCTCAATTTAAATGGGCTTTCAGTCATGTCTTGGATAATTGCAAAAGTAAATAAAAATGATAAAAAACGGAAAAGTGAGCAAGGGGCGCAGTGCAGTTTTATACACGGAAGACGTAAACGCTGTGTGTGAAAAAGAAGGTCGGCAATTGAAACCATAACAACAATAAGAAAAAGGATAAATGCAGGCACATATGACTTATCAACTGAGCAGGTCAGAAAACTTCTTTTTATTCTATAAAAGGAGAAAGAAACGCAGAGTTTAAATAGGAGAGGGGGGTATAGGTGACATATATCGTCTTCATTGGACTCGTTCATGTGTACTAATAGGGCTTATATCGATTACTTTGGTGATCACTATTTCGTGATTTTGACGTATTGTCTTCATCGGCCTGGCTCCTTTTTTTTAATGATTGTAATTTTTGTTCTATTGCCCTGATCTTTGCATCCATACTATTTGATGTTAGTTTCAAACATGAAACACTTCATTTTTTTATCTTACTTTTTTTGATGCAACAGTTTCTGTCTGTTACTTAGCAACGGTGTCGACGGAAGCTTTCGTCTGCTATGATCATTATCCTGCTCCATTGTCTATTTTAGGTTACTTTGATGACGAAATCTGCATAAAAATTATGTTACCGTATGTGCAAATGATATCACAATCGATTTATTCTTTATCCGTTTACCATGCAAAGCATTGATCGCTTTTAACGCTTGCTAAAAATAAATGAGCTAACGTTACGTATGGCGCCATCCATGTTACCTCTTTCTTTTCATATTCTAGAAAACAGTATCCTTTTGGCTGTCCCTTTTTAGGCCCCGTCCGATGAACTAAACTGTCAATATACGTAATTTTTCCAAATGGTTCGAATAACTTGAGGATGGTGTATCTAATATATTTGTTAACGTCATTTTATATGCATGTATATTGATTATGTTTACTCATCAATCACGTCAGCCAAGTTGCCAATGTATAATCTCTATAGGATGCTTAGCCAATGTTTACTTTTATCTCTCAAGTACCTTTGTATTTGTTGTCGTAGTTTCTTTTGCTTCTGTTGATGTAGTTAATGACATGAATCAGTTTAAAAAATCTAAAAGAATATTGCAGAAAGAAAAACCCAAATGGCTGTCTACAAACTAACCAATAGAATGCCTGTATTACAAAATAATCAAAGCTTTATTAAATGTCATGGCAGTAAGAAGGATACAGGTTTTTCGATGCTATTGGCATGACTTCTTTTGGTGTATTTCCTATAATATCTCTCTATCTCTCTCTCCATCATTTATCAGTTATCGATTTTTCTGAGTAGCTCTAAACTGTAAGCAACGAATGTTGCATACTGGCCTTTAAAAGTATGGGTGAAGACCTTCCCTGCTTCGTTCAAGAAGGCAATAATTTTGTAATCCAATCACCGTATCAAACACGATCCTTCTTTTGATGGAAGTTAGATTTTTACAGTGATCTTAAAGCGTTAAAAACCTGTACACCACCTGTATTCCATCAACTGAGATTTAAGAACTAATAAAAAAAACCAGTCAATTTTAGATAAAAAGCCTGTCTTCTATATTAGTATACGATGGCGAAGAAAGGAGCATTATTTCGTAATCTACGCCAATTTGATGGATATGCAAAGACATTAGACGAATTTCGTGTCAAGAC
Organism: Rhizopus sp. PT2906; assembly: GCA_025529335.1. Classification (NCBI taxonomy): domain Eukaryota; kingdom Fungi; phylum Mucoromycota; class Mucoromycetes; order Mucorales; family Rhizopodaceae; genus Rhizopus; species Rhizopus sp. PT2906. Next base: position 17,471 of record JAMYHX010000048.1, read on the forward strand.
AACATCAGGCGCATCTGGTATATTTATTTCCTTTCCTCCTTTTTTCAATTATATTTAACTCTTTTTTATAAAGTTACCTTGATTAGTGCTCTTATTGTCATTTACCTGGTTCTATCAGAACTAATAACATACAACACATCTACATGGAGTCCAAGTCTGGTTGTAGATAAAAGTCGAAAAGAAAAAATGCCTATAGACTTTAACATCACGTTTCCTCATGTGCCTTGCCATAGTATGTTCTTAGTCTATATGTTGTATTAAACTAACATGCTTGTAGTGCTTAGCATTGATATAATGGATGATACAGGAGAGCATTCAACAGGATATTCACAAGATATAACAAAAGTAAGACTTGACCTGTCCGGAAAGGTGATTGAAAGCGGCCAAACTGTCAGTAAGTGTCTTTTTGTTAAGAGCATAGATGAAGCATGGAGCTGATATCCTTAGAATAGAACTAGGAGATCACACCAAAGATGCAGAAAAGGCTCTACAGCCAGTGCCTGAATGTGGTAGTTGTTATGGTGCAACACCACTTCGTGAAGACGGTTGTTGTCACACTTGTCAAGATGTTCGAGAAGCCTATATCAAGCAAGGGTGGGGACTTGTGAATACAAAAGAAATTGAACAGTGTGTGCGTGAAGGATGGTTAGAAAAACTTGAAAAACAGTCAAACGAAGGATGCAACGTGCATGGACATCTCTTGGTAAACAAGGTGCGAGGAAACTTTCATTTTGCACCAGGAAGTGCCTTTCAGGCTGGTTCGATGCATATACATGATCTTCAGGAATACTCAGCAGGGGCAGCAGAAGGACATAAATTTGATATGAGTCATGTCATTCACAAGCTAAGATTTGGCCCAGATACCAAAGATCAAAGTGAAGAGGTCTTGGCAGTTACAAATGCCTTGGCTGGCACAGTCAAGGATAGTACGAATGGTAAGTTCATGCTAAGATATGATATGACATATTCATACTCTTTGTAGGACGTGTAGTGTATCAATACTTTTTAAAAATTGTCTCTACCGAGTTTCGACATTTGAAGAACATAGTCTATACCAATCAATACTCTGTTACCCAAAATGAAATGACGCTCAGGGATGGAGTATCTGGTCTCCCAGGCGTCTTTTTTAATATAGAGATCTCACCTATGCATATCATTTACCAAGAATCAAGACCCGCTTTTAGTAGCTTAGTAACAGGTCTCTTGGCTATTGTCGGTGGTATCTTTACAGTAGCAGGGTTAATTGATCGTGTAGTATACAAAGCTGAACGTGCTTACAAGAAGAAGATGGAGCTGGGAAAAACTCTTTGAGAAATACAAAGGGTTGTTTACATCAAATAAAGACATTAAAAGTTACCCGACACTTTCCATATAAGGAAATTAGTATTTGATGATAATAATCAGTCTCTTTCTATTTTAGTCAATTACTGTTTTTTTATTGGTGGAATGAAAAAAGAAGGTACGGTAATTAAAATTTCTTGGTATACTTTTGCCAAGTACTACGATTTTTTGAATGCATAAAAGACTTTCTTTTCTTTTTTTTTTCTTTTTTTTTTCTCATAAATAATAAGAAAAGATGGGCGGAGGATCGATTTATAACAAAGAAAATATTGAATTACTAAACTTGCCACAAGAACAAAAGCAATACAATCCATACTTAAACCTGCAACAATACAATTCACTTTATCCGACATATGACCCAAACGAATATCAAATACATCCAATCACTTTGAATGATTTACCTCCTGAATTACCGCCTGTGCCTGAAGCTTATAGACAGCCAAGAAATAATGACCAAGACACAGTGAGGTTGGTTTATACAAAATCGGGATTCTATCTAAAAGAACCAAACATGCATGGCTTCTTTACTATATTTTCAAAATCAATGGTAACAGCTTTTTCAAACGCTGCTAGGGTTATATGTTAACTATATCTAAATTAGGAAAATATGAATGTCCATATAGCTTGGATACCCGAATATCTTATAGAACCTGTCGATATCGATCGATTCATTCAATTGGATGGACAATTAGCTTCTGACGATGATTACCCAGATATTCATATTAATCTCGAAGGCGAGACAATGATGATCATGCTTAAAGATATAGACACAATATATGCTCCTCCTCCTTCTGAAGAAGAGCAAGGATCCATGCTGATAACACTAAATACAGGAGAAATGCTAAAGCCAATCTATTATTCATCCCAAGATCATTGGCCAGGATACGATATTATTGATATATTAAGCGCCTTCATTTTGATAAAAAGGTAAGGTTGAAAAAATGACACTTTTTCTATTGGTGCCGACCTATTCTTATTAGGGCAGAAGACATGGACTACCTTTATTTAGTTAGTTCCTCTACAGAGAATGATTTAGAATACCAACCACAAGTATCCACCAGGGCGACTTCAGTCCGATCAGCATCATCAATGAATACAGCAAGACTATCTGAACAACCCAAACGAAGCGCCTCAGAGATCGTATTCTCCGAAAGGCAATCAGTGCGTGGATTAGGGCCATCGAATGAAAATGCTGTACCTAAACTGCCGCCAAGATCAAACAGCCCAGAGATTTCTTCACAGCAGCAAAGGGAGAAAAGTGAATCGTCGACTCCTTTGCTGACAACGGCTTCAGCTGCAGCAGATCCTTTTGACCCATTTATCAGTACAATACGAGATGCTCAATGGACAATTCTTGAAAGATTATCAAGAATTACTCAGTACTCACGGGATACAGCGTCCCAAGTACTGGAACATCCTATAGCAAGACCAGTATTACCCCTTTTACCCCCCTCTCTACAGCAATTGCTAAAGAAGGATAATATGCTAGACGATTATGAAACAGCATCTCAATACTTGGCGCAGTACGGACAAGCCACAGCGGAGGACGAGCATTTCTTGGATGATCATGAGCTTCAGAATCTCTTGGCTGATATACCTGAGCTCCAGGGACCTTCACCCATTCACACTAGGCGTCGTGGACCAATCGCTGCAGAAGAGTGGGTAAGTCTGTTTGATCAAGAAGGCAAGCTATCTATACCTATACCACAAGTGAAGCAAATGATCTTTCAAGGTGGCCTGGATAATGAAGTTCGTGCAGAGGCATGGAAGTTCTTGCTGGGTATCTATCCTTGGCATTCAACTTTTGAAGAGAGGGATGCTATTCGACAAAGTCAGACCGAAGCTTACTACCGAATAAAAGCCGTATGGTTTAATGACATCAGTGTGCAGGAATCAAACGAGTTCCAAGATGAAAAGCACCGTATAGACAAGGATGTACATCGCACTGATAGAAATCATGAGGCATTTGCAAATGAGGATATGCCAAATCCAGATCCTCAAATGGTTGTTGGGACAAACAGTAACATGGAGACTATGAAAGATATTCTTGTGACGTATAACTTTTACAATACCGAGCTTGGATATGTCCAAGGCATGTCAGATCTATTGGCACCCTTGTTTGTTATCATGAATGATGAAGCCATGTCCTTCTGGGCTTTTACACGCTTTATGGATAGAGTGGTAAGAGTGAAATGTTAATATGATAAAAATAAGCGTGCTCACTTTTTTAATAGCAATCCAACTTTTATATGGACCAATCTGGTATGCATGCACAACTCAAGACACTCAACCTCTTGGTTCAATTTATGGATCCTGTGTTGCATAAACGATTTGAAGAGATTGATATATCCAACCTCTTCTTTTGCTTCCGTTGGTTACTTGTCTGGTTCAAGCGAGAATTTGATTGGGAAGATATCATTAAACTCTGGGAGAACCTATGGACAGACCATCTAACAAAAAAGATGATACTCTTCATTGCCTTGGCTGTTATAGACACTCACAGGGAAAAGATATTAAACGAACTAAACCAGTTTGATGAAGTTCTTCGAGTAAGCTAATACTCAAAAACTGATGTTATCTATTACTTATATACATCACATAATAGTACATTAATGACCTGACTGGAAATATTGACTTGAATCACACTTTAGAACGAGCAGAAGTGCTTTATTATCAATTTGAAAGAAAGATTCGAGCAATGCAACGCAAGACTAATCTATTGAAAGATAGACTTGAAGAAAGAACTGTGTGGAATAGCCCAGAAAGATACAAGATTCAGGAGGATATGGAGAAATTGAAGATACCTGATCATTTACTAGAACTAATCACATTATAAATCTGTCCATATTTGTATATATAAATAACAAAATTATATAAAGTATATCTTCATAAATACATGTTCAAATAGAGATATTTTAATAATGTAACACTCTGAGTTTCACAAATCAAGGGGTTTTCCAAACGACTGCATGTCATTCTTATAATCTAGTCTAGTATTTACTTGTTACAAGTTTTATTTAATGACAATATGTATATATTATAAAGTTGATGATAAATATTTCTAGCTTTGGGAAAAAGTAAAGCAACATGAAATTAGGACTTTTTTTATTGTTAAAATAAAAATAAAAATAATAATAAAGCTTGCTTTTGCTGCTTAATGAATTCTACAAAATAAACTATATTCTTAATGTTGTTTGGAAAATGTAAAAGTTAATTATAAATGTTAAAACAATCTATTTACGCGTTTCAAGAGTCAAAGCAAAGGAAGAAGGGTCCTTTAGGGATCATGACTTTTCTAATGACAAATACTTGTATGCGCTTGTCTTTATGCGAGCCTTCTTTTGGAACCAACTGCGTAATGGCGTTTAATCTTCATTTTATAAAGACGTAAAATGTTATTCATAGACTGCTATTTCTTACTTTGCTTTCTTTTTAACAAATTTTTGTTCCTTGACCATAATTAACATTTTGCATTCAGAGCGTGAATCAACTTTATAAACTACAAAATAAGTATTTGTAAATTCATTGAATAATTAACATCTCGAGATTATGGAGTAGCTTTAACATTACCAACATATTATATAATCCAATAAAGCAAGCAAGGACGGGATGTTTATTCATCAAACTGATCTATTCATCATGTTTTATATTGCTGTTGTCTTTCATTCTTACAATAGACACTCTGACACTTTTTGGATGCATCAAGATAAAATAGCAACAATGACCTATAAATTAGACTTGATTATAAACAAAGAAAAAGCCTCGAAGAAATGCATGAAAAAAGAAGACCATAATTTTTCAAAAAGAAAAGCGGAGTTCATACTTGATGGCTTTTTGAAAGGAGTGCAAACAGACGCTTTTCCTGACAGCAGTAAATTATACAGGGGCATGTTTCGAAGCATATTTAAGCGACAGCTATTATTATACTCTAGACAAACACCGAAGCGATACTTGACACAAAAAGCATTAGGTCATAAAAACAAAAAGGGAACTCATTATAACCTATACCAACATGTTCATTAGATGTACCCAAGGTTAATCAATATCCTCGCTTCAAGATCATACCCGAGATACATGGCAAATGGATATCAGTAAAGGATTTAGAGAGATATCAAACCTTGCTTGAGAAAGGTCAAAAAGCTGAACAAGACATTGTAACATTGACAGGCAGGATCAGTTCAAAAAGAGAATCAAGTGCAAAGCTGATATTTTATGACATTGTACAAAATGGAGAAACTGTGCAAGTAGTCGCTTCACGTAACAGATTTAATGGAACACCTAAAGATTTTGAAGAAGCTAATAGACAGCTATCAAGAGGAGACATTGTTTGTACGTATGCCTCATGTTTTCCTCGATATATTTGTCTATATTAACCATTTAATTTATATAAAAAAAGCCTTTACAGGAGTACCTGGTAAAACAAACCATGGGCAGCTTAGTGTATTTGTAACAAAGGAAATGAAGGTTCTTACACCTTGTTTGCGTGATATTCCTTTATCTGGTCTTAAAGATCACGTATGCATAAATTATTGATGGTCAACTGGTTTGATAACATGTGTTTTTTTTTTATTTATGTAGGAAAAACGATTTCGACAACGACATTTAGATTTATTAGTGAATCCCACGTCTGTGAATATATTAAAAACTAGATCCAAGGTATTGCGCTATGCTTCAAAAAATACTCTTATACTGAACGAGTTTCCAGATTGTTCGATACATTAGAGATTTTTTTGATAGTCGAGGCTTTTTGGAAGTAGAGACACCTGTCTTGTCCACGAGTGCTGGTGGTGCTAATGCTCGTCCATTTGAAACTCATGCACACGCATTAGACGTAGATATGCAGCTTCGGATTGCCCCAGAGCTTTATCTCAAGAGGTTGGTCATAGGAGGTATGGATCGTGTCTATGAAATTGGGAAACAGTTTAGAAATGAAGGCGTTGATGCAGACCACAACCCTGAATTTACAACGTGCGAGTCTTATCAGGCTTATGGAAATTTAGAGACCCTGATGAATGATACGGAAGAGCTCCTTTCTGGGATGGTGGCTGAAGTGTGTGGCAATAAGCCTGTAATGACCAAGACGGGACATATTGTTGATTTCAAAACGCCTTTCAACAGAATTAACGTGATGGAAAGGTTATCATCTGTTTTAGGAACTCCAATTTCTTTCTTGGATTCTCCAGGTATATATTGCAGATAGGTTATAACTTATGAATCTGACTTTATCCTGTATGCTAGATGCTTTGGATCGACTAATAGAGATTTGTAAACAGTTAAAAATACATCCATCTGAACCACTCACGATCACTCGTATACTTGATGAATTGATATCAGTGTATATTGAGCCAGAATGTGTGCAACCCACGTTCTTGTATAATCATCCTCTTGCCCTTAGTCCATTAGCCAAGGATGCAATTGATGACAATGTAGGTTTAATTTGGTTTTATAAGCGCTTATTTAATACAGCCTTTTTAGGGACAAAGATACGCTGCTCGATTCGAGTTATTTATTGGAGGAAAAGAAATAGTGAATGCCTATGAAGAATTAAATGATCCAGAAGAACAGCGTAAACGGTTCAAAGAACAGCTTAAAGAGAAAGATTTAGGAGATGTGGAAGTGCCATTACCAGATATGGACTATTGTGAAGCTTTAGAGTATGGTTTACCTCCTACAGCAGGCTGGGGTATGGGTATTGACCGAGTAGTTCAGCTATTGACTGGAGCTAGTCATATTAGAGAAGTCTTAGCTTTCCCTCTCATGCGCCCGTTGAACACCAAGGAATAAATACATGTAAATAGCTTAGATCTCTTCAGTTCAATGATATTTGATAACACACACACACTCTTAATTATTAAAACAAAAAAGTCATCTTTGTAACAGTTACATCATAACAAAAACTATAGCCTTGTTTTAATAATATAATAATTATCTAAAAACTGTATTGCAGCATTTACTACAGAATGAACAAGCTGCTCTCTACTTTTTGGAGTGAGTCTAAATCTCTGGGGTATTTCTATTTGAATAGCATCAAGCCCTTGTCTAGCCTTATCATCATGATAGTGATACGTCTGTATCGTGTAAGCTCCACGGAAATATTCGTCTCCTGGGTCAAAGTTATCTGTAGACGGGACAACGGTTATATTACTATTATAGCTGACCATGCTATCACCAAACTGTTTCAGCAGTTTGGAGGGTTCAATTATACTTTTGTGCCTGTTTGCTAATGATCGAATAGACGACTGCTTCAAAACGACTTGATTTAATATTTCAGAACTTGATCTCATATCTAAAGGTTCTACCAGGTAGCCCAGTTCGATCATGCCTTGAGGGTGAGTATGCCCTATTATGTGTGTGTACCTCGATTAGTACACAAAAAGAAAAGAAAAAAAAAAAGGGGGGGGATTGATAGAATACCATGAATGTCTATAAGTAAGCCAAAGCTATGCCTACGATGCAAGGCTTCGATGGCATCCTTAATGCGACTGTGATACTCTATCCATATATGTCGACCTCCTTCCGTTTCTGTGCCTTCATCAATATCCCTATTTGGATCTGCTTTTCTTCTACTTATTGTGTTGACTACAAGATTAGGCGAATGTCCATAATGTTGCTCGATTCTCTCATAAATGTCCTGTGCTATCTCTGCCGTATGCAAATCTGTCAAGACTAAACTGCCGTTTTTAACTCTGTCAGGTATTGTCGTCGGCTTCTTCCAACCTCCATGTGGAGCAGTAATCACAAGTGGTAAAAGACCAGGCTTAAAAATGACATTACTAGAGGTTGAAGAACTGCAACCATGGCGGTTACTATGACTCATTATAAGGAACAAGGTAAAAAATAAAAACCCAACCAACAGCTTTAATATCATTGACGTAAAAAAAAAAAAAAATAAGCAAACCAACTCGATAAAGAAAAGAGTTACATCATAGATAAAATTGTCATGGTTTTAAATGTTTATTGTTTACAATGAAAATATGTTTAAAGATCGATGTGTCGTTCTTCAGTGGTGCTACGAGCAGTTCCAGTGGATAACTCATGTTCCCAAATAAGCTGCTTATTAATAGCGCCGACGTATGCCTTGGCTGTGGCTGTAATGATATCTACATCAGCAGAGCTCTGACTGAAAGCAGCCTTGGCAAGGCGTTCATCCTTAATTGGACCAGATTTTGTGTCTACCTTGATCTGGATTTCGGCTTTACCAAGAGCGTCAGTGCCTTCTCCTACTGCACTAATGTCAAACTTGGTAAGAAGGAAGCGGCGGCCTATTGAACGTTGAATTGCTTCAAAGATGGCATCGACAGGACCGTTTACGCTGATGGCTGCGTCGCTGATTTCTTTGTCAGCCTTGATATCATATAATTTAACATTAGCCATAGAAGTGATATTGGCGCCTGCTACCACTTGAGTGGAGACGAGAGTATAGAAGGCATGTGTCACATTGTCACTGATTTGGTTGCTAAGAATGGCTAAGATATCCCCATCGTTTACGTTCTTCTTTCTGTCACAAAGAGCCTTGAAGGCATCGAATGCCTTTTGGAATTCGTCGTCTTTGATATCAACAAAGCCCAATTCTTTGCAGCGCTCACGGAAGGCATTACGACCAGAGTGTTTGCCAAGAACGAGGTTGATATCAGTTACACCCACTGTCTCTGGTGTAATGATTTCATAAGTCTGACGGTTCTTGAGAACACCATCCTGATGGATACCAGATTCATGAAGGAACGCATTTCGACCAACGATGGCCTTGTTGGGTTGAACGATCATACCGGAGAGAGAAGAAACCATCTGTGAGATACGGTAAAATAGGGTTGTGTTGATGGTATGGTGTACAGGATAATAGTTGGGATGTGTATGAATGGCCATGACCACTTCTTCCATAGCTGTATTTCCTGCTCGCTCACCAATACCGTTGATGGTCACTTCAACTTGTCTTGCACCATTGGAAATACCAGCCAAGGTGTTTGCAGTGGCCAAACCGAGATCATTGTGACAGTGTGTAGAAAAGATGGCCTTATCGGCACCGGGTGTATTGGCCACTAGATATTTGATAAGATTACCATATTCTTCAGGCGTGTTGTATCCCACTGTATCAGGAATATTGAGTGTAGTTGCTCCGGCCTCAATCACTTTGCCAAGTACGTGACAAAGGAAATCAGGATCAGATCGTCCGGCGTCTTCAGGTGAAAATTCAATGTCGTCTACAAGAGTTCGACCATAGCTTACTGCAGCCACTGCACGTTTGACACATTCGTCTCGGTCGATTTTGAGCTTATACTTAAGATGAAGGTCAGATGTAGCAAGGAAGATATGAATACGTTTACGAGGTGCATTCGCAATGGCCTCGGCACAGCGCTTGATGTCGCTAGGAGTGGCACGAGCAAGGCCACAGATGGTCTGGAGCAAATGGATGTTAGTAATTGATCATGACAAGTGTCATCTTGCTTACCATAGGCTGACCGATCTTTTCTCTTCCTTCCATCATAGGGCCTACTTCAGTCGCAATTCGTTTGACAGCTTCAAAATCACCGACAGAAGCGACTGGGAAACCTGCTTCAAGGACATCTACGCCCAAACGAGAGAGTTGCTTTGCGATTTCAATTTTTTCTTCAGTGTTTAAGGTAACACCTGGAGACTATAAAGAATAACGTGTTAAAAAAGAACAAGCTGACAGTAGGCTATTATCTCTTACTTGTTCACCATCACGAAGGGTTGTATCAAAGATGATGAGTTTATCTGTAGTTTTTGTGGTAGAAGACATTCTGATGTTGATATACTAGATTAAATAAATAAACAAACGAAGCAGAAAAAAAAAAAGAAAAATAAGGACTTAAATAGATAACTGCTTTGTAAGATCTGCTTTAAACCTTCATCTCATTGAGCCAATCAAGAACGATCTTCAGCATAAGTCATAGTCAACGATATCCAATTCTGAGATACAATCAAAAATCAAGCCTTACTATTGGATAAAGTCTTTTTGTGTCATAGCTTGTTGGCCATCCAGTCTTTTGTGTATGCAATAAGCTCTATCCTATTTCTCTTCATAATTTATGAATACTTGTACCAGCGTCACCATGTATTAATAAAAGTACATTACAACAATGCATTCGACTTGACAAAAAAGGGAGACCTTTGTGCGCATAATAGTTAATCAATCATCAAAAATACAATAATGACTTTATCTAACCTCGCGTACGCTGAATGACCTTCACCTTTTCTTTTGACGCATAATCAATGAGGGCACGTGATCCAAGTCACTTTACATTTCAAAAGTGTTGGATGGTTGTACAAGAGCAGGAGGGCAAGTAATAACTTTCAAATGTCGTATTTCTTCAGACAGGACTTCAGCTGATCTGTGATAATCAATTGTAATTTCTTTATTGTATTCAAAAGTTTCTAAATAATAACAATCAAAGCGACAAAGTTATCTAGACATACATGATTTTACAGATAGGGGTGGTATGGCTGTGATCATCTTTTTAAGCTGAAAGCAAGTGAGTGAATCTCATTGGTAATATAATGTGAACTAACGTAAGCATATTCACGTTTTTATTCGAGAATACAACTTGTCAATCATAGGAATGAAGAATTTCACTGTTGGCAACGTTTCATAAGACACGTTTAATAATGCTGTGCAAAGATAATCAAAAGTCTTACCCAAACGAGATTAATTTATTTGAATGCACATGCTTAGAAAAAGAATCTCTTTAGGAATTGACTAAACCATTCAACGAATGTTACCCAAGGGGGAGCCTGAGTAGATATAAGGGCATAATGCTGTAATTGATCTAGCTCATATAAGATAAAGCAAGATATCAACCATAAGTGTTATTCAGGGAATTTCTAGATCCAAAGAGATAAAAAATGTTGTGAATTTAAAAGGATCTACAATTGTTTTTGGTATGCAGAGATATTAATATATTTTAGATAGTGGATATCACGTCATTTGGAAAGGATATGATTAGGTTGCTATGGGAAAACCTCAAGGAAACGATCTTGACGTCAATCTAAACTGCCACCGTATTGCATAGACTTCTCTCTTCTAACAAGTTGTTATCAGTCATAATATGATATCAAAGGAGATCTTATTACAATTGAATAACAATTAGGAAGCGTCTGATGGCTATAGACTCGCGCGCGTAAATAACTAATTCGTCAGGTGGGAAAGAATCATTCGCCTAGTGGAGTTTTGGCCAACTGATACCAAAGATGACCACGTGTATATTGGCTATGAGTTATTCATCAAGTCATTAACTTATCTTTAAATAACATCAATAAACAAAGAAAATAGCAAGATTAAAGAAATACATACTCTCTTTTGGTCATAGAGGGAGAGCTTAACAAAAAGGTTAAAGCATCACATTGATAGAAGGACAGCTATTTTTGAAAGAGCGACATTAATTTTTCTATGCGATATCGTTTTCTGGATGCACTATTTTCCCATTTTGTATTATTTTCTCTCTCTCTTTCTCTCTTTCTCTCTCTCTTTCTTTTATATAAGCTCAACCGTTCTTTATTATTTATCTTTCTTTTTGTTTAAACTGACAACACAATAATTACTTGTCTCTTATATGCGACTATTGCTATATTATGCAGTCGTCGTCCAATAACTTTAATCAACCAACTGGTTCAAATGTTCCTACAGCATCTACATCATCAACAAGAAATTCAAAGCTAGAACAAATTATACAGGTTGGAGAACCATACATTTTATTTTTAGAAAACCTTAAACTCATACTTTTTACACGTTAGAACTTTTATACGAAAACAGCACAGATTATTGTCCAGGGACGCCTTACAGCTTCAAATACAAAAAGAACTAGTATTAGAGGATATGGATCTTCAGTCAGAAAATGGAATAAATGGGTACATAAAAAATATATCATCGATTAATGTGCTTATTAGTTTACTTATCAATCAAAATACATGTAGTTTAATATTGCAACTGAAGATATAGAACTGCTGCGGGAAGATTTGAAATTTTGGAGAAATCTAACTGTGATGGATAATGAGGAGCAAGTGCCACCGATGACGATAGATATCTATTTAGATACATCCAAGCTGACACCAAATCAAACATTAATGGCTATAGATGATAATCTTCGATGGGGATATGTAGACGTACTTCATGTCAACCGTATCTTGATCGAAACTTGGGTGCTCACTTTAAAGTAAATATGAATACTATATGGGATACACTAAACATGGCTCATCCTTATTGTAGATATCCTCCTCCTTCTGACTACGCCGTGGATTTACCTAATTTATATAAACGTTCAATTGTATTTTTTAGATCTCTACACTCCTTTGTTAGGTTACTACCCACCTATGATCTTTACCGTAAAATACGTAAATTAAATGAAGCCAACCCATTATCTATCGGCTACCGTCTTTCTTCCAATCCGAAGGCGCAGTATAACTCAGAGATATCCTTGGGTAAATCAATGAGTAGTTTATCTTTGTTTTGGTTCCCTTTTTTTACTAAATTATCTCTAGATTCCACTATTCTCGAAAGCGACGCACGCAAACCGACGAGTCATTATGAGTTCTCTGACATCGTTACACCAATGGGGTAAGTCAATTTCAAATTAAAAGCTGTCAAGATGTTAAAAGTTTACTGCAGAACCTTTAACCTTACTGTAATCTATCGACGAAATTGTGATTTTAAGGTAGAAGATAGAGAAAGAGATCTTAGTGCACAATTTATCGACATGGACGAGCAATTCTTTACGCCTACAATGACAAAATACCAAGAGGAATACTCAAAGGCTCGACCTACATCACTATATTCTGTTACACCAAAAGAGTCTACATCTACATCATCTTCAACCAGGGGAGTTTCCAAAGAATCTACTTATAGGCCAAAAAGCAGTAGTTCTCTATCCTCATCCACTCGTCGTTCTTCTGCGGCTTTTGCTGTATCACCCTTCAAATCACCTTTTTTATCATCTTCCCCACAAACAGAATCTATTTGTAAGAAAGGAAAAGAAATATCCGTTTAGCACAGCTGAAATTAACCTCATTTCATAGTCCCAAACACACTTGGTACAAAGCAACAACAGACAACGTCCAATCCACCTGGAATGACAAGTAAGCAGAGCGTGGACAGCGGCTCGTTTGGACGAAAGATTGAGTTCTCGTCAAGTTTTGAAAAATATAAAGCAAGTCCAACGGGTAAAGTACCTGACTCGCCTTCACTAAGCAGTATAAGACGTTTATCTCGAAATAGTGATCAGAGCTCCATTTTTAACCAGGATGACGATGAACTCGAGGATTTTGTGCGGTTGATGGCGTCCAATCAAGAGCTTCGATTATTTCAACAGCGCCATCAGTTTACCTCTCTTTCCACCGACGCCTCAACGGGGTCGGACATGACCAGTAGTATGGGCGGGTCGATATTTACAAACAAAAAAGCGGCACTATCCCATTTTCAAAACCTGCGAGATACACACACGTCATTATCAGAATCCCTGTCGTCCAGTATGATGTTGGGTGCCACAAATCCTAGTACCAGTGCAACCAGCAATAGCAATAATGACAATAATGACAATGATGGTAGCAATAACAACAGTAATAACAACAATCAAGATTCCGTTACTGGTGTCTCTCCAGTTTCCTCCACATCCTCTACGGGCCGATCCTATCAGCCTATTATACCTTCTCCCTTACACGCTGAACAGAGATCAACTCCATCTGTACATATACCTCGAAGCTACCCTCAAGGACGCTCAGCGGCACCTATTCAACATCACAACCCTTTAAGGATTACAAAAATATCCGATGACGATAATGAAGAGAACAAGGATAGAAGACGCAGCGATCTCCCTACCTATTCTACCTATCCGCAAGACAGCTTTCACCAAGACTTACATGTCATGACAAGAAACAGACCTACGACTGAAACAGCAAATACCCTAGGCGAGAGTAGCATACAGGAAGGCTCACGCCATGGACAGACGGCTAGCAAAGGACATCATGGGAGCAGCATGCTAGATGATGATGATTCACTTGTTTTCAAAATGAGCGAATTGGGTTGTGAATCTTCTATGCAGCCTCAGGAACAGCAAATGTTATATAATAGACCTGGCAACAATAATAGATTACAATCAAGAAAACTTGAACAATCTTTTAATTTAACTATAGAAGCTAAGCCCACTTCACCCCCGCTCCATCGTTTACATCAGCAGCAGCAACAACAACAACAACAACAACAACAACAGCAGCAGCAGCAGCAGCAACAGCAACAGCAACAGCAACAGCAACAGCAACAGCAGCAACAACAGTCACCACAACAATCTCACCACCATCACCATCATCATCACCAACAGCAGCAACAGCAACAATCAAGCGAAGATAGCCAAAGTCCAGCTAGCAAGTCATCAAGTCCTTTACTTCCTTTTGATGCATGGTAATGTACCTAACACTGTGTAATACTATAATAATACGTCTACATAACACAATAAAAAATTATTTATTTGTAAATTATTTAACCAAACGTAAAAGTAAATATTGAATGAGAACTTAAATTATAACTCAATAGGAAGGGAACTATCAAAGATATGAACCCCTCTTAAAATGATTTCTATTGAATATCCCTCTGTTTGCCATTTAAAATGCTTACATAAATAATTTATAGTAATAATAAGAACTATTGAACAAGGAGGCTATTTTTTAAATATAAAAGACATGTACATATTCCAATATACACAAGCAACGAATGGCTCTATTTTATAAGTTGGAAAAAGTTTATGCTTAAAGCTTATTTGTTTAAATAAAGAAAAAATTAGTTACAAAAGAATTCATATCTGTGAGTCAATATCAAGACAATCCCATATTCATGCTTGAAAATAATAAAAAAAGGGGGGGATATAATTGAATAATCTACCTTTCAACAAATAGTTAATTTCACTTTAAAAAAAAAAGCCTTTTTGCATTTTCAGATAGAAATCAAGACAAGACAAGACCACCAAGTAATAAACTATGCTTTTAAAATTGATATAGAAAACTCTGCTTAATAAAAAAGAGTCAATGCTTCAAAGCAGAAGATAGTCCTTGCTTAGAATGGCCATTTACCTCCTAACTAGTTTGGATTCTTCATTCGTTTCTATGCAATCTCAAAGCATTGTTTAACATATTATGTCTTCAGTGTCTTTAAAATTTTTCAATATTCAAAAAATCCAAAAGCATCAGTGCTCATACATTGACCATACGTAAAGCAAGTTTTTTTTTTTTCGCGGCAAGCATGATTATGCCATGAGATATACAACACTTGTCCTCAAACAAGACTTCTTTGGCTGTTAATACAATTGTCTAACTTACAAAATGTATGAATAAAAAGTACATCGCTGATGACAAGAATTGTAGAGATTATAAGAGAAAAGCAAGAGTATGCCTGAACTATTTATTTTAACTATTTCTAAGAAATTATGCCAAGTCATATCCTGCTATTTATTTAGCTTTTATGTTGACAATATTTCCCTTTTTATATTATAAATGATATTAAATTTTCTATTGCTTGGTTAAACCATCATTTCTTTAATTTTATATGCTTGAAAACACTAAACTTTCTTGTAATTTGAGTGATTTTCTTGTAACAAGATCAACCCTACATTTACATTTTATGTTTGACATTAAAAGAAGCAGAGTTTGCATGAGTTTATTTCGAAGTCACTCGGAATGAAGTGACTAATTGGAATATATTGGTGTTGAACGAATAAATGAGCATTGTTCTATATGAATCCGAATAAATAGTTCATAAAGGATCAAAAAGAAGAAAAACTTGCTTTGTTCTCTTAATTCATATGAACTATTTGATTTTTCAGCATAGTCCTCATTTATTCATTTATTAAAAATAACGCGCTCAATGCATTACTACTTCAACTTGGCACATGTGCTGGAAATAAGCTTTTTTAAACAAGGGTATATATATATATATATGCTAAGCTCAATACAACGGTATAATTAAAGTTTAGACGTGGCATAATAAATTACAATACTATCAATTACATTGGTTAAATAAGACGCATAAAGCTTCCTCTTATTCATATAAGTAATAGGATACTATATGGAAGGCCGCTTTAGGTGAATTATGGGCTATATAGGCAACGCTTTTCTAAAGAAAAAAAAGTATTTCATTCTCTTCATAGTATAATAGCAATTATCTATGTTGTAACAGAGACATTTCGTTGATACGCTTGCCCACAAGTAGAGATCATAATTACACAATGGCCTTATCTTGATATCAAAGTTTTGAACGATGTTGTAATGGATGTATTTGTACTATGTTGATCACTGTAACCATAAACCTTGATCTACAAATGATCTACTGTCCAACATTTGTATCAATGCACACAAAAATACTTGAATATAGTGAAACGAAAAAAGTTCAACAATCAAATGTGCCTCTTGAGTAACAAGACGGTACTTATGCTACTGTGCTACTAGGTCACAGCCTTCCAAACATTCTTGTACTGACGCATTCTTATCTTTTGGGATCTCCAGTTGTATGTAATAAGCATTGGTTGCACCTGAAGACTACGCATATTCCAAGTAGAACTTGTAAAACATGGCTAGGTATTGAGTTGTTACAAGATTACGTATGCTCTTGTTGACCCTAAAAAGAAATGTTGATTATCAAGCTGAGATATCTTTCATTAACTGCCTGAGATACTTAATTGTATGCTTATAACATTCATAAGAATAGACAAATGTTAAAAGTATATCAATTTACGAAATGACCATGAGGCTTCATGATCGACAAGTGGTGTAACAATGGAACATGTTACTTTATGATCAAGTAAGCCTTCTTGATATTCTTTAATGAGTAACAACCGTTTGTGGTTCTGAATAGCATTAATGGCCATTACAAGATATAGTTTGTTTAACAGCTTTACTTTGTGTATACATCAACATATTCTGCTACTCTTATTGAAGCAGACTTTAATATAGTGACAGATGATACACCAAGATTAGAAACGTTTATACTGATAAATAATTAAGGTTGCTTTTCATAAAGTTCAGTATTCAAAGTAGCATTGGCATAAGGCTTTCCTGTATTCAATTCCTCATGTACGCGACGATAAGGGGCAGCGATCGTAAGCGTACTATTATGGCGTGTTGTAAAGTATCCAGCTTTGGTTATATGTGTTATTTAAGCAACTGCTAATAGTCTCACACTCACAGCAATTACTAATGTGTACATAGAATATACAATAAGATATCGTAATAGAATGTCTTATCCACTAAATGTGATTTTTACTATGATTATATTTTTATTAAATAAATATGTGGCATAGAGGATTTCCAACGAATTACTGTAATGGTCTCCCTTTTTGGGCATTGCAACGTCCTCCCATTATTAAAGGTGAACACTCTAGCTTATTTCAACTTGCTCATGGACGAATGGAATGAGCATGTCAGTGACGCGAATAAGAGTCTGAGTTTGATTTCAATGGTGTCTCGGCTGGTCTACAACAGCATTGGTCATTGTCCAAAAGCATATGCATTAAGCTTGAACTTTATTCTTAACTTTTGAAGCTGGAGCCCTTAATGAATCTTTAGGTGTTTGATTACTCACTTTAGCAACTCGAGTTTCAAGAGAGCTTCTGTTTCAAGTCTTTGCTGTTTTTTTCAATAAGGTTCAATTCAGAAGAATACCATAGTAAGGCCACACAGTGATGTCCTCTTTTTCTTTTATGTTTGATATTTAATGAATAGAGACGAATTATCCATTACGAGGTAATGATTATGCATATGCTCAATCATTGTTTCATTGATAACGTGCAGTAATAGTTGTAGATATGATAGTTTTGTTCAATATTGAAATCAACAAAAGCCTCGTATAAGCCCCTTCGTCCATTAATTATTATCTAATGGTTTATTATTGAAAAGAACATTATTTAAAACATTAGGCTGCCTCCCTAGTCTTGAAACGAAGAAAGGACAGTAATCTCTAGATCACTGTTGAACTGATTTCTAAGCAAATTGAATGTCCGTTTACAAAAAAGTTAATTTGCAATCTCTGTGAGCAGTCTCAATGATTTTAAAAGATGTATATCTGTCTAATCTTTTTCTCTTCTCTTCTTCAATTCTTTAAAATGCCTACTCAACTCCTCCCTAACCAAATAAACATACCCAAGTTCAAGCATTTGATTATTTATACTGGTAATATCATGCGTACAACTACCTGTGTACTAAAATCATGGAATATAAAATCTAGTTCAGAGGTATGATTATTAATGCTTACCCTTTCAGTGCTCTCATCTAACCAATAAAATTTTTTATATACAGCTATTATACGCCATTTCAGATACCTTATCCACTTCTCTAAGCTCATCAAACATGCCTTCTTTTCACTATTCGCCTCAATCAAATACACTAGAAATACCTGATATACGACAGACCAGTCGTATCCACCCTGATGATAGAGATAGTGTCGAGGTTACAGGTAAAAAAAAAAAAAAGTCTGCCAAATTGTATACTCATCATTTTATCTCTAGCCAAATTATTCTATTTGAAACATGACGATCAATCCTTGATATCCTACATTGACGCATCCATTCACCATCTCGAGCAATTGCTAGGCGTAGCTTCAATTGATACATTTGTTGTATCCTTTGCGGATAATGAAAGTTGTGTTGAAAAAACTTGGAAAGATTTGGAGGCTTATCATCACGATGGGAGAATCAGAAAGCTAGGTGTTTCTGATTTTGATACAGCAAGACTGAAAGCACTTTATGATAACCCATCATTGACGGTGAAACCTTCTTTGAATCAAGTCAATATCGAAAACTGCTGCTCTAATCAAAAGGAATTGATTGAGCTGGGTAAGCAATATGGTATTGAGATGACGTTTAACGTGGATACAGCAGGTACACAACTTTTCACTTTGAATTCTTCATTATCATCTTTATACTTATATCTGTATAGATATCTTAACAACTGAGTCACTGTCTGACATTTCAAGTAAGCATGGCGTAACCCAAGAAGGCACAACGATCAAGCCCTGTTGGGTAATGAAGTATCATGTGTTCACAAAGAGGACAAGTGTTGTAATGGATAAAGGGTAATAGACATAGTAGAATGTGTATTTATGATATTAACATAAACATAGATATATTATCGCTGGAGAAACTGAATAATGATCAGATATATTTAACAATAAAATTTTAATAGCTACTACTACTTTCATAGAAAAATAGAATGATTCCAAGGATAACGTAAGAGATATGACATGTTGCATATGATTTTTATACTTTTAAAAACTATTGTCCAACTTCTTCTCGAGAAATGAGTTGCTACTTTAAGCATTATTTTAAAAGAAAGCAAAAAGTACGTATGGATGATCAAAGTGCATGGATTTATCAGTGGCAAACTGCTTAAACTTATTGGTTGCCGACCTTTTGGGTTACAATGAAGGTCCGATCAAGCAAAATGTTTTTTGGTTTTTGCTTTGCTTTTGTTTTTTTTTTTTTATTATTGTTCTATATCCAACATGTCAGTACAGCTAAGACTATCTTCGCGTGTGCTGCAGAGAAATATTAGAAGCTATACTACAAAAGGTATATCATGTTCTTTTTAATTTGCATACAACTCACAACATAAAGCTATTTTGACCCCCGGCCATAAATTACAAGGCTATGAAGTTCAACAGGTTCATTACATAAAGATCTTGTGAAAATAGCAGCTAAAAACATATCCTTTTTAACAGGTTCAACGAGTTCCTGAATTAGAGTTGACAGCTATCAGTTTAAAGCATGAAGCAACTGGGGCACAACACTTGCATATTGACAGAGATGACTCCAATAACGTATTTGCTGTTGGTTTTCATACACCCGTGCGAGATAGTACGGGTGTGCCTCATATATTGGTAAACTATAAAAGGATAATGCACAGAAAGAGAGGAATTAAGTATTCAATATAGGAACACACGACTTTATGTGGAAGTGAAAAGTATCCTGTGAGAGATCCTTTCTTTAAAATGTTAAATCGAAGCTTGGCTACATTCATGAATGCTTTTACAGGTATATATTTATATATGCCCTATATCATTATCATTCAACTAATTAATTCTTTAGCTAGTGACTATACAATCTATCCATTTGCTACAACAAATCCAGTAGACTACGCTAACCTTCGAGATGTGTATATGGATGCCGTGTTTCATCCAAAACTGGACAGGTTAGACTTTAAACAGGAAGGCTGGAGATTAGAGCATCAGATACCGACAGGTAATATAATATAGCAAAAAGAAATGCCGGAGACTTATGAAAAGGTTGTAGATCCTAGCACACCCATTCAGTTTAAAGGAGTCGTATATAACGAGATGAAAGGACAGACTGTAAGCTTTTTATATCAACAGGGTGTCAGGTCATTAATGCAGATATTAGTCAGACTCCAACTACTTGTTTTACTGCCGTGCAGAGCAAGCAATGCTTCCTGGTACAAATTATGAACACCTTAGCGGCGGTGATCCCAAATATATCACAGATCTCACACACGAACAGTTGATCGACTTTCATAGAAAGCATTATCATCCTAGCAATTCACGCTTTTACACATATGGTACATATTTATAAGCCAAGTAGATAAAAGCAGACCTAACCTTGAAAAAAAAAAAAAGGCAACTTCCCTCTGGAGGAACATTTGAGGGCCATTGGAGAAAAGCTGAAAGGATTTGAAAAGACAAAAGTACCCACAGTCAACAAGAATGTGTCCCCTTGGACTGCACCAAGATATGTTGAGACAACCTGTGCCTTAGATCCGAGTAAGGGCGTACATTTTGTATGCAACTCAAATTGCTAACTATAGAGATAAATTACTCTTCTAGTGAGCCCAGCCGACAGACAGACAAAACTTTCCGTCTCTTTCCTTGCCAACCAAATATCGGTAAATAGAGAGAGGTTAGCTATGACGAAATCAGTTTTTCTTACTATACATAGGACCCCTTTGAAACATTCTCGATGCGTGTACTGTCCTATCTTTTACTTGATGGACATGCTTCACCTATGTATAAGGCATTGATTGACAGCAACCTGGGATCAGAGTTTTCAGCCAATACCGGCTATGATACTAGTACAAGGTAAGCAGACGTGTGTAAGTAAATAAAGATTTACTTAGCCTTTATCCATTTCAGTACAAGCTATTTATCTATTGGCTTACAAGGCGTCAAAAATGAAGATATAGACAAAATAAACAACACGATCAAATCAGTTCTTCAACAAGTCAAGGAACAAGGATTTGATCCCAAGCGTATTGAAGCAGCCATTCACCAGATGGAGCTCGGACAAAAGCACAAGACTGCCGATTTTGGGCTTGGTATTATGCACGGCATTACCTCTGGGTGGTTTAACGGAGTACAGCCTATCGAGTTGCTGCAAGTAAATAAGAATCTTGACCGACTCAAGTCAGAGATCGAGAAGGGACGCTATTTTGAAAAATTGATAGAAAAGTACTTGATCGATAATCCCCACACCTTATACTTTGTCATGCGACCTGATGAGCATTACTTTGCCCAATCAGCTCAAGAGGAGGAACAGAGATTGAAAGAAAAAGTAGACCGCTTAACTGAACAAGATAAGATTGAAATTGAAAAAGATGGGAAAGAGTTGTTGAAATCACAGGAACAAACAGAAGATTTGACCTGCTTACCTACTCTTCATCTAAGTGACATTTCGACAAAGACAAAGCATACTGTGCTGGAACATACTGGCATTTGTAATGCACCTGTTCAATGGAGAACTACGTCAACAAACGGCATTACATATTTTAGAGCTATTAGCTCACTTCCCTTATTCTCGGATGATTTGAAGATGTATTTGCCATTGTTTTGCGACTCATTGCTGTCGTTGGGAACCAAAGATCAAACGATGGCAGAAATTGACGACGAAATTAGACTATATACAGGCGGATTAAAAGCAAGCACATCCATATCTACA
Source organism: Rhizopus sp. PT2906 (assembly GCA_025529335.1). Classification (NCBI taxonomy): domain Eukaryota; kingdom Fungi; phylum Mucoromycota; class Mucoromycetes; order Mucorales; family Rhizopodaceae; genus Rhizopus; species Rhizopus sp. PT2906. The sequence continues at coordinate 39,745 of JAMYHX010000048.1, forward strand.
AACCACTCTGACCTGGATCATCTTGAGGAAGGCATTGTATTGGCGGGCCACTGTCTGGACAGAAACATTGACAAGATGTACAGCATATTATCCAAACTCATACATGGCACTAATTTCGATAATGTTGAAAAGCTAAAGATCTTGATCAACAGCAATGCGTCATCCATGGTAAATTCGATTGCTGATGCCGGTCATATCTTTGCTCGTACATTCGCCAGTTCCTCCTTAACGCCTGGTATGCATAATACCGAGTTAATGAGTGGATTGACTCAAGTCAGATTTATGAATCAATTGGCTCAAAAGGAAGACTTGTCTGAAGTAGTTGAAAAGTTGAAGCAAATTGCATCCATTGTGTTATCACAATCTTCTTTAAGAATTGCTATTACTTGTGGTGAGGATGCTGTAGAACCTAATACAAAGTCGCTTGTGCGATTCATCGAAGGATTGCCCACGGACACCAAGAAACCTGATCCTAGTAGTGCAGTGGTAAAGGATTAACAAGAAAAGATAGAGTATAGTTATTGATTATTATTTTTTTTTTTGATAGAACATATTCAAACCCAATTATCCCAAGACATTCTTCCCTCTGCCCTTCCAAGTGAATTTTGCAGCACAAGTAATGAAAGGAGTACCTTATACACATCAAGATGGAGCCAGTCTCCAAGTGTTATCCTCTCTTTTGACAACACATTATTTACACAAAGAGATTAGAGAAAAGAATGGAGCCTATGGAGGAGGGGCTCGTTATGGAGGATTGAACGGAATCTTTTCATTCTACTCATATAGAGATCCACGTACATTAGAAACCCTAGACACATTCAAGAAATCGATTGAGTGGATCAAACACCGTGAATTCACAGATCAAGAACTAACCGAATCAAAATTATCTATATTCCAAGGAATTGATGCACCCTTGAGCGTATCAGAAGAAGGTATGCTTGAATTTGTACATGGCGTATCTGATGAAATGAGACAATGGTAAAAAAAAAAAAGAAGGTATCACAGAGACACAGATTTATTTTGCATTTTTACATAGGCGACGTGAGGCACTTTTGAACGTATCTCAAGATGATGTACATAGAGTAGCATATGAGTACCTTGAGGAACCTGGCTCTGTTGCACTCTTAGGAACACAACAACTAAACTTAAACGAGGAGTGGACCGTAAGTCAATTATAAAGCTGACAAATGATTTATTGGGAACTTAATTCACATGAGCTTGAATTCTCGCTTCGGTTTCTTAAATTTAAATAAAATCACATGCAGTCATCCTTCCGCAACCATTTTCCGAGTTACCCATCTGCTTACATATGATTCATTACACACGCACACACACACTGAAAGATTGATTTAATATAAATAGATGACATTTTCTTTTTCTTTTTCTTTTTCTTTTCTCTTCTTTAATAAAACAAAAAAATGGCTATTGATCAAGAACAACAACTCTTCCTTGAAGAAGTAGAACAAGTCAAGAAATGGTGGGCATCACCACGCTTTGCTCACGTCAAGCGTCCTTATACTGCTGAAGCTATTGTATCCAAGCGTGGTTATTTCCCTACTTCATATCGATCTGATGTTCAAGCCAAGAAGTTATGGAAGATCCTTCAAAACAACAAGGCTAATGGCACTACTTCCCACACCTTTGGTGCTCTTGATCCCGTTCAAGTCACTCAAATGGCTCCTCATCTTGACACTGTCTATGTCTCCGGTTGGCAATGTTCCTCAACTGCTTCTACCTCCAATGAACCTGGTCCTGATCTTGCTGATTACCCTATGGACACTGTTCCCAACAAGGTCGAACATCTCTTCTTTGCCCAACTCTTCCATGACAGAAAACAGCGTGAAGCTCGTCTTGCAATGACTCCTGAAGAAAGAGCCAAGACCCCCTTCATTGATTACCTCCGTCCTATCATCGCTGATGGTGACACTGGTCATGGTGGTATCACTGCTGTGATGAAGCTTGCAAAGATGTTTGTTGAGCGTGGTGCTGCTGGTATGCACAGTAAGTATTCCTATTATGGTTAAAGCATTTCAAAAGGCTAATTGTTTGTTTACAGTCGAAGATCAGTCTCCTTCCACAAAGAAATGTGGCCATATGGCCGGTAAAGTCTTGGTTCCTATCGGAGAGCACATTAACCGTTTGGTTGCTATTCGTGTTCAATATGATATTATGGGTGTTGAGAATTTGATCGTTGCTCGTTCCGATGCGGAAGCTGCTACTTTGATCACCAGCAACATTGATACCCGTGATCACGAATTCATCGTTGGTACCACCAATCCAAACATCGGCGCTTTGGCTACCATCATGAATGAAGCTGAGCGCTCTGGCAAGACAGGCGCTGCCCTCCAAGCTGTTGAAGATGAATGGGTTGCTAAGGCTGGCCTTAAGCGTTACGGTACTGCTGTTGCTGATGAATTGATTAAGCTTGGCAAGAAGAAGGAAGCACAAGAATACCTTTCCAAGATCCACTTCAAGTCTAATGCGGAAGCTCGTGCAATTGCAAAGAAGGAATATGGCATTGATATCTTTTGGGATTGGGATCTTCCCCGTGTCCGTGAAGGTCTTTATCGTTATGAAGGTGGCACTGAAGCAGCTACTTCTCGTGCTATTGCCTTTGCTCCCTATGCTGATATGCTCTGGATGGAAACCAAGAAGCCTATCCTTGCTCAAGCCAAGCAATTCTCTGAAGGCGTCTTATCTGTTTATCCTGAGAAATTATTATGCTACAACTTATCTCCCTCATTCAATTGGGATGCTGCTGGTTTGACTGATAACGACATGGGTACTTTTATTCAACAATTAGGTAAACTTGGCTTCGTCTGGCAATTCATTACCTTGGGTGGTCTTCATGCCAATGCCCTTGCTACTGGTAAAGTATAAAAAGACGTCATATGTATACAAATTACTAATCTGACGATGTAGCCACTTTTGCAAAGAGCTTCAAGGAACGAGGTATGCTTGGTTATGTATCTCAAGTTCAACGCAAGGAACGTGAACACAACGTTGATGTACTCCAACATCAGAAATGGTCAGGTGCAAACTATGTAGACGAACTTATCAAGGTTGTTACAGGTGGTGTAGCCGCCACAGCTGCTATGGGAAAGGGTGTCACTGAAGATCAATTCAAGGCTTAAATTATTGCATATAAATTATCATTTGTTTCTCTGTAAAATAAAATAGACACATCACATTATGTCACATCCACTTTTTCTTTTTTTTTTCCCCGCATTTTGACGAAAAGGCTAAAAGTTCAGGAGAGTGACATGCTTGCTATTTTTGGAAGGGGTCGTTCTCAACTGTGTGAAATCGCTATGCATGTGAATGAGTGTCATTGCAAACGATCATGTGACCTGTAAATAGTGATATGCATAATGATTGCACATAGTTCTACATGCACAGTGGCATACACTATCAGAAAGTTTTCGTACACTTTAGGAAATGATTTCGTACACCGACAATAGTACAGATACAATAGTTTTCCATCCAAACGATCTTGGAATTTTGTAACAGAATAGCAACAAAAACCTTGAAGATCGCTTAAGCAAATACTATTAGAGGCTTCAGCAGTTCTAGATGATACTATTTCTTCCTTTAAAAGTTTCCCTCGTTTTACATAACCATTCTTTACAGCCAGTGTAAACATTGATACGATCCGAGCATTTAAGCATTGTGCAGAGAAGATAAGCAATACTAAAATGTTGATTTTCAATATTATACAATGATGAAACCAAATCTTTATTGATACATCTCTACTTCGCAAACACCTCTCTATCCACCGCCAAGCCCCGCTAGACTATCATGGATTATTTACCTTTGTTTTCTGTGACATTGCTCGATGAATCTCCAGTTGCTTCTGTACTCTAGCAAAGGTGATTCTTTGCTATAAAGTGTAGCGACAGGGTTCTCTAACGTAGGCTATGTGGTTTCGCTGTTAGCTGATCCTATTAGCTGAAGGGTGAGCAAAGTGGTTTTAGTTACTTTGATCTGATTATCCTTGGGTATTCATCAAGCTTAAATGAATAATATGACCAATCTTTGTATTTCACATCAAGTATGCTTATTGTCACGGTTGGTTCTATACTCTGATAAAACCAAATGAGGAACAGACAGCAGGATAATATCACTCTGGATATTAGAAGTAGCAAGAGATAAGATAGTGCTTGAACACTAGAAATTTGAATACAATACTCAATCTCACAAAAACCAAAAGAAAAATATATTTAATGTTGTTACAAAAATATATTCCTTTGTTTAATAAGAGTTCACAATAAAAAATAACTAATAGACAGTGTAAAATTCTCAAAGACATTGGCAAATATTCTATCAACGGTAATTCTTCATTGATACACTACTCAGGAGGTCTCATCCAACATGTTTGCTGAATAATCATCGCTAATAACTGCTAAACTAGATTAGACTTTCGTAACAGCACTAGAATACTTGCATCTACGCAAAACTGATATTTGCCTATGTCTTTGGAAAATTTTACACTGACCATTAACAAGTATTGTAAGTCGTTCCTAACACAATCCTGGTTGCCTTCGCTTCGGAATATGATCGATTAATCCTCGACTAACACAGATGGAGGATAACAAATACAATTTACTGAAGAACAAGTCAATTCTATCATTGAACAGGCCACAAAAAGAGCTAAAGAAACACAACTCGAAGAACTTGAGCAAAGAGCCCAGGGATGTCCGCTTCCTGAAGACATTCAAGAAGAACCGGACAGTTACAGCCAAACTTAGCTACACAAAGCCTTACAAAGATACAAAAGATCAGTTCTAAAATACAATAATGAGGACTAGGTTACCCTAGAAGAGACAAACCTCAACTCCGTTGAAAAACTTAAAAAGTGGAAAGTGGACTTTCACCAGCTTGTCACCACCATTTACCGACTTACGAAAAATACGAGAATTCAGGCAAAAGCAGCAACTGAAATTTACGAGCAACTCCAATACATTACAGAACGAGGATGGCAACAAGAAGATGCAGATATGTTCACAGAAACGATTGAAAAAGTTAGACAATTGGCAGTCTTTGGATATGGCATCGCAAAAGCTCAGGAGGATGAGGCAAGGGAGACAACAACAAAAGCTCTCAAGCTTCCTCATAGCCTCAAACACTTGGAAACTTCACAAAAAGGGGACAAAAAATACGCCTTCACATCAGAATTTTATTGAACAGTACTATGAAGCATCATTCTAAGAAGCACTTACTTCAGAAGCAAGTAAAAAGACAAGGGCCGATAACCAATAAAACGGTTACCAACGAAGTAGCTCTCTTTATCTTCAAGACACCAGCACACATCTTCAGCATAGGTATTTTCTTTTGTATTTTTTCTTTGTCGTTTTTTTGTTTTTTTTTTAGAAGGCACCATAGCACTAAATAGCAAATAAAGGATCAATGAAAAGAAGTGCAATATAAGCGTAAAACGCGCATATTTTTATTCAGTGGGAAGAAATAGTCCGCAGAAACTAAAAGAGAGGAAAGAATGGGTCCAACACTGGTGGTTGGAAACAGATATGGATTACATGAGCAATTGCATTTTTATTGATGAATCTGGTTTTAATATAAACATGAACCGTTCAATTGCTTGGACTAAGAAGGGTGCAAGCAATATTACAACATTGGGAACTGTTGCTGCATATGGGGGTTTAAATATTAGCGTAAGGCGTCCAAAAACAGCCGAGCGTTCAAAAGAAGAGAAAAAGTTGGAGGAAGTACCACATCAGTTGTCAATAAAAGAAAAGGGGGGGTACTGTCACTGGTCATTACTTCAATTTTATGTCCGCAACCTTGGATATACTGGATCGTCACGAACAATTTAAAGGGCACTATGTTGTTATGAATAATGCACCAATTCATACCCATCTCGATATCCAGAAATATATTGAGCAAAGAGGATATGGGTGCATTTATCTTCCTCCGTATTCTCCTGAGCTTGATCCCATTGAACAATTTTGGTCGATTTGCAAGAGTAAACTAAAACGAGGGAAACTTTTAAAGGAAGAAATAGTATCATCTAGAACTGCTGAAGCCTCTAATAGTATTTGCTTAAGCGATCTTCAAGGTTTTTGTTGCTATTCTGTTACAAAATTCCAAGATCGTTTGGATAGAAAACCATTGTAACCCACTTTGCCAATTTTAGTCACGGTGGACCTTGAACACAACATACCTAAAATTGATAAGTGTTTGTTACGATTGGAACCGTAGAATAACATTTATATGTAAACAAGAGCTTGTTTTTTTGCTCAGCCTTAATAAACACATTCAAAAACCAAATGGTTATCCTAATAACAAACTCATAAAGGTATTTATTTATAATCTTTCATCAACTTCTGTACATTCGCTTTGTTCAATGTTTGTTTAAACACTTTTACTACAGTCATATCTTTGGTAGAAAGTGCATAATTCGCAATATAAGCTGTTTATTTGCCATATAAATATCAATAAACATATAGAGTCGTGCTCTATGCTCAGTACTTTTATTTTTAATAGTCAATCAAAGAAGGCAAGCAATGTTTGTAAATGTGCTTATTTATGGACATCAATGCCTACATTATGTTCTTTTTCGATTTTATACACCATAAAAATATTACATTTTCACCAGCCAATCACATTCCCTAGAAAATCATTTAGGAAATCTCAAGAACTTTTTTTTTTTTAAATGCTTCTATTTCTAGGATTAAACACATAAAAAATCGCTTCTCCGCGTTTTATTAATAGGTATAAGAATGCGCTATTTTTAAATACATGCACTACAATAGTTATTTATAAAATGTAGAAATGGGAAGGAAGAAGATCAAGATTCAAAAGATTCAAGATGAAAGAAACAGACAAGTAAAATAATGAACACAATGAATAAGGGACATGTTATTCACATCATCAGGTCACATTCTTAAAACGAAAACAAGGTTTAATGAAGAAAGCCTATGAATTGAGTGTACTTTGTGATTGTGAAATCGCTTTACTCATTTTTAATACCAATGGAAAACTTGTTCAGTATGCTAGTACAGACATTGATCAAATATTAATGAAGTACACTGAAGTAAAAACATGGACAACATAAAGTCTATCTACAATAACCTAACATATATTATAGTACAGTGACCCACATGAAAGCAAGTCAAATCTGGATGTAAGTTTAGCTGCGGATATTAGGATTTGTATTAAGACGATGATATAGTTTATGAACGGAGACGGGGATGTATGGGAAACACACGAGGATCATGAAACAGCAGATGAAGAAGGAGCAAATGAAGTATCTAGGTCAAAAGAGGGATCATCTGTATCTGATAAGCATTATCATCAAACTTCACCACAACCACAATCACAAATAGTTCATCACACTCAACAACAACAGCAACAACAGCCACAGTCTCCTAAACAGCATCCTCATCTTACTCATGCACCACAACAACAGACAACTGTTTATCAGCCTCAACAGTTTCTCCCCGGAAGATATGTAGCACCTGTAGGATATCCTCCTTCTCAGACAGGAGCGATTTCAGGATATTATGACATTTACACCATGCAGCCTCAACCAATGTATATGGTACAAGGTCAAGTTGCAACGCCCTACGCAACTGTTGTATCAGCCCAACCTCCACAGCATGCAAACCTCATGACTACATCAGTATCCACCAATGCCTCTTCAGCTCCACCGTCAATATCCCAAAGCCATTCAGGCCTGCATAAGCGACATCCAACCAATCTAAAGGTAGAAATACCCAATGAAAAGACATCCACCAATTTACCCGCACCACCTGTTCCACCTCCACCGCAACCCTCTCTTTATTCTATCCCTCCTCCTTCTGCCCTTCCCTCACAGTTTGCTCAAAATATACCGTCGCCCTCTACCTATTACCCAGAGTTCTATCAACAAAACGAATTGCCCAGCCCACTTAATTTTTCAGCGACGCCCTTAGCAACAAGTACATTTCATTGGCCTTCAAGAGGCTCTATAAGTGCTCAAGGTGCTGCAGAATATAAACCGTCTCCTTTAGCAAAAAGGTAAATATAATGACAAAAGCAAAAGAATGCAACTAACTTTTTTATGTAGTGAGATAGCACGTAAACGGGCAAGTGACTCAGGAGATGAAGAGACTTTGGATGAAAATGCGAAAAAGATAAAGACATGATGTGTATAAATCTCTGTTTAAGTCTTTAGTGTCAATATAAATATATATATTTTAAATTAGTGTATACAAGTTTAGTTATGTATGATTTGCCCTTGTTCTTTTTTTTTATGTTGCTTGAGGTACATTTGTATTTTTGCTATGAATTGAGCTTCTCAAGCTCTGGATTGTGTGTTTTTATGAGTGATGACATTGGGATGATTCATAAGCGCCCATCGAAGCTTCGAGATATCTGTGAAAACCGCGTGTTTCGTACACTGGGTGATTGTATTGTAATCAATATGATCAGTGTTGCCTTCCATCAAGATCAAAGTATATCCAAGCTTCTCTTTATAAAAATATTCTCCAGATCCATGACTTTAGAGCTTGCTGAGCCTGCAAATACCTTTTCCATGGTGAACCATTCGAAAAAGTAAGTATGCTTTGAATGTAGCTTTAATCTGAAATATAATTCATCCATATCAGATAAATTTTAATTACTAGCCAAGCTCTTGGTATTAATAAAAAGACGCTGCAGGCGCTTTAGAAGTAATATGTTGCAGCTATGAAAACTAGTTTTGACAGTGGCGTAGAAGGGAAACGACTATTAATAGATCTGCCGTTCTGTGTCCGTTTGTTCCCGCGCCTGATAATCTTTTTTTTTTTTTTTTCTGAAATTACTATGCCATATCTCTTGCCTATCAAACTTTAATTTTTGTCTCATATGCTTTCTATTCAGAATATTGTTTACATTATCACTTTTATAATGTTTACGGATTACGTAGTCATGATATGTAATATTTCTTTATTTCTAAAATGACATTTTTTAAAAAGATAATACGTCAAGTCGAATTTCATGAGTAAAATAATATCCATTATATCTAAAAGTTTGATATTTGCACAAACATTCAGCATTAAAAAAAACACATGTGTCTTTATATATGTACATATATATCTCTTGTTTGCTTGCTTATGCATATTAACAACCAAGGATCAGGTATCAACTGCTTCGCACACAGCCTGGGGGATCGAACCTATTTTTTGTCCAGAGTAATAAATGGGTTTTGGAAAGCTTGATTATCCCAGGTCTCTATTGTTGTTGTTGTTGTTGTTGATAACTGATTGGGTGCTGCATAAGGATCAACGTTCTCTATGGGATGTCCTGTTTCATTAAGCGAGCTGAGTATTTCACATTGGTTGTAACCTAGATAATGATGACAACATATTATTAAACAATATATTTTTTTTTCTTTATCTTTACAATACCTTCTCCGTCTATACTTTGACGTAAGCGTGAAGATCCATGCATCATATATTGATCATTCATGTAAGAATGTGGATGCGTTTCTGGCACAGAAGTAGCTAGTCGATGATGTGTTTGTGTTGGATAAGGTATAAAAGTACGATGTGCCTTTTTAGGTGATTTTTTAGGTGAGCGCGTCAACGTATTTGCTGTCCTACGATGAACAATAGCATTCGGCTGATACACCTCGGTTGATGGTTTATTTTCAGAATCAGGGTGATTGAATAACGAGTCATACTCTTGCTTTAAACGGCCCATGAGTTCTGCTTTTCTGCCAGTAACAGACAAACCTCTTTCTCTCAGGAAATCCTTGAGCTCTGCAACTGTAATGTCATCAAAATTAACCTTTGAAAGTCTTTCATCCATCCTTTGGCGACGACCTCCTATACTCGTACGTTTCCGCGGCATAGTGTTAATTCTTTCAATTTGAACAGGCGAGGCTTTTTCGTTGTTGAGATGAGGTGAGGAAAGGGTATCACTGCTGGGATCAAAACTGAGTTGAAGTGGAACGGACGAGGAACGCCTAGAATCTTCATTGTCATGGTAGACTTGAGAATGGAATGGCTGTATAGAGTGAGATATTGGGACATTTATAGGATGATGTGGCCATAGTTGGTTGGTATTATAGTATTGGTGCGAGGGAGCGTGAATAAGCGGGTTGGATTCTGAGGATGAAGAAGATTCCGGAGAACGGGAAAAAATATCATTCGGTAATGAAGCAGACTGTGTCATGTGAAAATATGATTAGCCAGTTGTTTGTATGTTATTTATATGTTGTTTACCATTGCAGGATAGTGCATTGAACTAAAGTTTTTTGGAGAATCAAAATCAATTGGACCAACATAAGCAAAATCATGGTTGATGTGGTGATTCATAGACATGTCTAAAGGTTCTATTAAACCATTGTTTATGAATTGATCGCTGCGTTGCGCAGTAGCACAATCAGGATTATCCTGTATGGCTTGAGCAGGATCGAATGGGCTGGTTAGCAGAGGAAGCGCATTCCCGTTTGAGAGCGTTGAATCATGTTCATAGTACATTGTATAATAAATAACTAAAAGAAAGAAGAAAAGATGCTATTGTTCAAGCATGTTCTTTTCTATGCCTTTGTTTAATTTCAAACTACGCCTATTTCCTTTTCTAGAACAGAACGTTCTAAAAGATGCGGATCTGAACAATTATGTTTGCCATGTGGAGGAATGGACTTGGCAATCCTATTTTAGTAATTATCGGACATCCGTCTTATTTTAAGCTTTCCTTAATCATCATATTATGTATTATTAAACACTGATCAAGTAAGACCTTAAATGGTGTTTAATTTGGCTGCGGATTATACTTTATGATATCATCTTATCACTTATTGTTTAAATATGTAAGAGCATCTCTACACTTTAGTATTACGCAAATCCGATGTCAGTAAATCAGTGATGTTTAAGCACCCAAAAAAAAAAAGAATAGGGTCAAGATCGGGGTTGGCAGATGTCAAACAGAAACAAAATCTATGTCATGTGTAAAACAAGAGAGTTCCTTTTCATATAAACCGATTATTTGTTCTCTCGGATGTATAAGTAAATTAAAAAAGGAAACTTACATTTACCAAAATATTCAAAAGAGGTATAACAAATTATCAACAAATTACAAGAGTTAGTGTTTAGATCATTAAGCATTTATCGTCATATTTAATAGCCAAGTCACTACCACGAAAGAAGCTAAAGTTTAAGTACTGTGCTTCCATTCTCAATTTACAGGATGTTCGAGAACTCCGCCCATGTTTGTGAATAATTTTGGACATTTGTGCGAGGCTAAATTGGCCAATAAAATGGAGAAGTTGCCGAAACGACGACTAAGGATGTAATCCCCTCCCATGGTACGGAAGACTCTTTTGGAGCCCATCTCTGCCACCAGTTCTCAAAACACAGTGAATGCACGCGTAGAAAGATGCAAAGAGAACAATAAGAAGTTTTTTCTTTATTTTTTATATTACTGAGAACAAAACGCGACTAGAAAGCCTATAACCACATCCTTAGTCTTCGTTTCGGCAACATAGCCATTTACTATCGAAGGATTTTTGTCGATCAAGAATGCTGAAGGTTTTGGTGTTGTGCCCGAGCACACTCAAGTACTGTCACTTAAAAAAGATTGACCTATTACATAAATATACGATTAACATAAGTTTATATAATAAAATCAACTACGCTAGCTACAATAATTAGCAGTGTCTATGTTTATTAAAGAAATGTCAAGGGTTCACAGTTATGCTAAATAAAACCCTAGGTGAAGTACATTAACTCTGATCAATAGATCACAGCGTAATTAGCAGACAATTATAAATAATTGTATCTCAAACAACTATGCTGTATTATTTCATTCATATAAATACTGATCTTAATAAAAATAACCCATTTTCCACACTGGTTTCTGTTTTCACGAATCTTAGTTTTCTATATTCTTGGATTCTTCAAATGGATAGTTCTTTTGATTTGAATGGATTATTTCCTGAAACAGTGTCATTGCTAGCATTAAATTCGTTATTGACTCATCTGTAGTATTTTAAGGAATACCGCATATAATGCATCTGCTTTTGGGACTAAGAGGCCTTCCTCTTGCTTTACACGGATAAACCGCTCTATTTGATCCCAACTATACTTCTTATACATGTTTTTAAGTGATATGATGAAACAGCCTCATTTTCTCAGCACAGATGCCTACAGCTTCTGTCACTTCTGTTGTTTCATTTTGCATCATAACATCATTTAATCATAATGTTTCCCGTTCTCATTGACTGTTGTTTCTAAGTCGATCTCGTCGTCAAAATCCAAATATGCATGTTCTCAAAGATTATAGTACATATAGTCCATTGCTTTATTTAGTTTTATGCTTAAAAGTATTTTTTAGCGAAAAGTTCCAGGAAGTAATGAAATAAAGGTGGTCAAATTGTTTCTGAAAAAATGAGGCAAATTAATTTCAAACATTTGGTAAAATTAGTCTTATTTTATTGGCCAATTTGGCCTCGCACAAATGTCCAAAATTATTCACAAACATGGGCGGAGTTCTCGAACATCCTGTAAATTGAGAGTGGAAGCACAGTACAATGGGAAGATTGAAATCTCTGTGTTTGAAAGTTAGTGATTGCTTGTGGCCGAGGATTCATTTATGCACACAAAGTCATTTGTAATTCTTTCTTGGATTGAATCTTTATTGTAAAAATAATCAAAGGAATTACATTTGAATATTTGAGCTTGCTTTGAATGATCCTAATTATATCATTACCAATACTCTTTTTTTTTTTCAATAAGCATTACTGTTAAATCTACTCTTTGGTTGTGTGACAGTCTACGCTGATCGAAATACTTGCTATTTTGACGGCCGTGGTAACCGTAAAATTGAAAAGAGGCGAATGTTATTAATGCAGAGTTGCTATCTTGTAGTATGGAGAAGTGACGTATTTTGGCTATAGGACCGGAAATAAACCATATAATGGACTGATACTCTATCTTTTGTTTCAATTCTTTCTATGTTGCGCTTCTTGCTGAGCCTGCCTTAGCACTGCATTTTAGCACTATGACGTCTCACTTCAAGCGACATTCTAGGATACGCCAGAGTTGCAGTAAAAACTTATTTCTGGCGTATGTCAAAATTAGTCAAATGGCCGCATTAGGCGCTTGATGACCAAAAATGATCGCGCGCTCATCGGAATCAAACTCTATTTTGGAATTCCTTCCATAAATAGAAACTAGATCAAACCCAGCTTCAAAGCAGAAAACAAAGGAGTTAATGGATACTTGGAGAAAGACAAAAGAATCAAAACAATGAGCATACAATGCTTATTTATTATATCATATTTTAAATTTAAGGACTGGATTCTTTTGCAAGACAAAGAGAATGCTGACCACCAGCTGACAAACGGAGAACTTGTTTATCGCCAACACCTTCAAATACTTGTAATCGAGGCGTGGGTTCATCTCTATCACTACCATTACCGATAGCATTACCTGAATTATAACCCCAACAGTAGCTTCGGCCATCCTCGGAGCAGGCTAGCCCATATTCAGAACCAGCTGAAATAGACACAATTTTCTCCAGGCCTGAGATACGTGTGGGTGTTGGGACGTAAAACCTAAAGGCAGAGTCGCTTGATGTTACCTTCAGACTATCGAGCACATCTTGTTGTAGTCCCAATTGATAAGCATCCCCTCGACCATAAGCATAGACTTCACCATTTTTAGTAAGAATGAGTGTATGATGTTCACCACCTTGGACAGATACAATTTCACCAAAATTTTCAGGCAAAGGCACAAGCATAGGCTTAAAGATAAATTGGCTTTCGTCATCGCAGCATTGCTTGTAGTTATTCAACCCCCATGCATAAAGCTTGTTGTCAGTAGTAACGGCCAAGGAATGATAAGACCCAGCACCAATCAGTTTAACCTTCTTCAATCCAATGGAATCATGACGAAGCCAATTTTTTTCAAAGCGAGGAGAAATACGACGTGCGAGTTGACCTTGGGCACCATAGCCCCATGCATAGACGCGGCCACGATTGGTCAGTGCTAATGAATGGTTGGCACCTGCAGCAATGTCAATAACCGTTTCAGTTCCCAAGACAGGATGAAGCATAGGAGCCGTTCGCTTGCTGATACCAATACTAAATCCAAATGCGCCTTCGTTGCCACGGTAGGTACCCCAAGAGTAAATTTGTCCGTCTTCAGTTAGACCCATCGAGACATTGTCACCACAGGCTACCTTGACAATCGTGGCACCTCCACAAGGGACTGGAGCAGGAGTACTTTCTTCACCTTGTCGACCAAGCGCACCTTCATCATTGCAGCCCCAGGAATAAAGCTATAAAATAACAGCATCAGTCCATATTTTTGTATCCTCTTGAATTTACACATTACAGTTCCTTCAGAATCAATCACAATAGAGTGCATACCACCACAGACAACGTCTGTAAATTCTTTATCTTTCAAAGATTCTACAAGAGTCAGTTTGTTGAGTTCTTCAACGTCATCGTTCATGCCTAACTGGCTAGCATCATTTGAGCCACAGATAAAGATATTTCCTTTTTCAGTAGCACGCGGGATAGCAACGGGAGTTCTTTTGTGAGATCGTTTGGAGGATAAAAGAGCAGAGGATCTTTTATGTTTGGCCATAAGAAGTTGAAGTTATTGATTAATTAAAGAAAAATACAATAACTAAAGCTGGAGACTTTATAGTTTTTCGATTTTTGTTTTTCATTGTCCTTTTGGTGCCAAATTTAATAAATGTAAGCAATGCATATGACAGGCGTAGTTTCTTTATTATATATAAAGGGGAACAATAAATAACACTAATGTACCATATGCTACTGTTGGATTATGTTACATTATAAGCTTGTACATATTTCTATGTGGTTATTGAATAAATTTATTTATACTATAACTATCATTAGAGATGTAGCTTCATTATGTTCTATTTATTTGTTAAGAAAGCTCTTATAACCAAATAGCTTGCTTGATTTTATGCCCCATCTTTTTAAATAAGCCATCTGTCTTTTCAGCTTCTTTCAAGCTATTGATGTATCTTTAGTATATGTTTATTCTTCTCGTGAATGCATTACCTTATAATGGGCTCATGAATAATGAAATCAGTATCATCAGGTGTATGTCCAGAGGCAGTGCAGATTGCCTGAACAATGTTTTCGATCTGCTTTTTACAACTATCTACTTTACCATCTAATTCTCCCAATACATTGTATCGAACTGCTTTAAATGCAATAAATGATGTGTCTGATTCTTCCGTATTTTCTTCCTCTTCTTTGTCATTCCCAATGTTCAAATCACCAAGGTTTTGGTTTAAAATACTTCCTGTGTTCCATCGGACGAGCTCTCCATTAGTTAGATGGTTGATAATAAAGCCATAGTTTTGTTCTTCGTTTCTTGATGCAGGTGTAAGTGAAGAAAGGATGTACACGCCAACTTGTATGGAAGTAATCATATCCAGCTCAAGTCTTTTAAACTGAATCACTTTTTCTAGATCATAGTTGTAGCTGCAGACATACAGAGCCTTTTCTGTCAATATGACTACTTTTTCTTCAAATTCTTTAGGTCTAATGGAATTATAGATAAACAGCAATGATTTGTACGTATATCTTTTGCCTTACCTTATCTTCAGTGGCTCTGATGGTGAGAGTAACGTCCATCCTGTGATTTTTGTTTCATCATCCGCTACTACAATTTGGCTGCTAGTTTCAACTAGAAATAGATGTTAGACTTAATACATATGAGTTAATTATACATATATATATCGTACTCGCATCTGATCGTATCTTTGCCCATCTCCTTTCTATTCCTGGTTCAGCAGACATCTTGACACTTTGAGGCACATATCTAAATATTTCACATTTGTGATATCCTACAGTCGAGACATATCAGTATATGTTGACTAGAATGTATATGCGCTTATCAACCCAATACGAAATCTATAGTTGCTTGTTTCCAGAAATCCTTGACAGTGTTAAAGTACATTCGTGTCAACGAGTTGGATGCATCATTCATCATTCCAGTAAAGTTTCGTTTACCAGTTCTAGTGTTGCTAATTGTTAAACATCCCCCCCCATTATTTAAGTATTGTTCACTACTTGCCTTGTGAAATCTCCTTTCAAAGCGCTTGTTCCTGCATACATTCTTGATATCATATCTCCATTATTTGCCCACACTATGTCATAAAGTCAGCTCTGCTTGTTTTGCAAGTAAATTGTTAGCTTATTATTACCGTTATTGAAAATCTTTTCAAAACTATTATAGTATTTAATCCCTTGATCTGGATACTCAGTAATACCAAAGCGCATTAATTGTAGATTCAATACACTGCGTCCAAACGCACTCTTGAATAAACTATTATCAACCAACAAGCATCATACACATCTATTCTGCGTTACCTGTACAACATTAGTTCGATCTAAACAATCCATACAGTTCTATAATGACACGTCAATATGAGGTATGTTGTCGTTTTTTTATCCTCTTTACTGTTCTGAATACGCCTCCTTGCTCGCAGTAAGTATGCTCACTTCCATCAACAGCTGTCCAAAAATACCTTTTGATTGATTAGATCTGATATTGTTACAATATGTCATGAGCATATTTACTGCAATTTCGTCATATCCTCGTATAAGCTATTGCTAAGCCTACTTATGTTCTCAAACTTCATCCCTCTGGTCTCTTTATGGAAATCAAATTCAACATATCTACGCTTTTGTAATTAGCAGGTTTCATTGACTGCCATATTTCTCTTTACTTTATATTAGGGTCTCCTAGGTCTTCAACATGCTTCCGATACTCTGATCCGATAACAGCTTCTCTCCCAGTTACTTCTGCAAGGTTGACCACAATTTGTCGACCGTACAGCTCTTCTTGTGTTTTAAAATGCTTTTCAAAAGCACTACTGTTTTCTTTTTCGGTTCTTTCTAACACTGGAACTGGATGTAAGCTATAAGGAGATTGGCTCCAAAATAAAGGTACTAAATAGAGTGAGACTTGTAATCATATATTTATCATAATAGATTACTTGATCCTCGTGTCTGAACAAACGATGCTATATGATTTACTTCATCTCTCTTAAAAATGACAATCTGCTCTGTTTCTACAAAATTGGCAACTTGTCCGTCTTCATTAATACCTCTTCGTTGATATCTCATGCCTAGAGAGCATCATTAGGTTATGCCTTCTTTACGCTTGCTCAAACTCTTGAATTACCTGCTCGTTCCTTGCTTCTTCGAGAAATCAAGATGAACTCAAAGTTATACCCATCAATGATACATGGTTCGATCTGCACTGTTCCTTGCATAACAGGAATGATCCATTCATCTAACTAGAAGCATGTTATTTATTTATCATTCATCACAAATAACATACATTGTGCTCTATAAGGCTTCGTGAAAGATATTCATTCCACCAAAACCGCTTGTCTACTAGTTTCCATAAAGGAATATCAGAATTTGCCTTGTTCTTGTGTACTCGCTGAAAACTGTTTGTGATATCTTTTTCATCAAAATGTCAAATATCGTTCATATGTTTTGCTCTTCTGTTTTACCAAATGTATTTGAAAATATAAACATTGACTTGCTAAATAACTCCACGATTTGACGAACAATACGAGCATCTAATAATGCCTCCTCTTCATCTTCTTCATCTACTTCATCTTCTAATGTAGATACTGCAGAAGATGAAGAAACAGACGAAGATAGAGGGAGAGTAGTTGTAGTGGTCGGTATCTCCAAGTTATCTATGATAACCTTATCATTTTCTAATGCAGGTTCTTGTGTAATAGATTCTAGTATCTCTTCCTCCTTCTTTTTGGCAAATGTCTTTTTGATCTTTGTTATAAAGGAGTTAGACTGTGTCAACTTGACCGGTCGCTTCATTGGATCCGCATGATCCTCCTCCTGTCCCTCTGTTCTTTGCATGCTTAACCTGTGACACGCCTTATGTTCATCAAAACTCAAACACGCTACTTTCTCAATCACGTAGACTGGATGCTCTAATATGTATCCACGAAGCTGTGCTGCTGTTATGACAACCATGTATTTTTCTAAATATTCCTTTGCTTTATAAAGTAATAGACAATATTTGCTACATTTTATTTATTACCTCTGAACCCTTCTATAAATCCCAGAATACCAAATATCTCAAACGACTGGACAACATTAACTGGTTCATAGGCGTCTATGCGTGTATTAGTTATTGAATTACAACTTCTTTATGCATTCAATACCTCTTTTTGTCATTTTAAGTCCGTCAAATTCTATTTCTAATGCCTGCTCTTCTTTAACCAGAACAAATGAGCCTGTAGTGACATACAGTCTTATCGTTTCTTCTTTATGCATTGTCAAGAATGAGGAAAAAAAAAAAGGAGTTATTTATGACCGTCAACTGACGCCATATTTTCAGCAAGCATCAGCAGGAATAAAAATTAATGTCTAGCGTCGTACAAGCTTCCTACATAAATAGCCTTCGTTCCGACTTTTTGGTTACAATAGAGAAATTGCTGTCATTAAGAATATCTTTAACAGCACTGAATGGAATAGCAGGCTTTGTAAAGTCGATTTTTAATTGTTGAATGGGTCGCTTTGAAAGCAGTTTCAGATGAAAAAAGTAAAATAAAAGGAAAGTTGCTGCTTGACGTGTTTGATATGAAGTGTCAGCAGATGATACTTGTTAATTTAAGCGGACGCTCTTTTGAAAAGTGTTCTTTAGAAAAAGCTGTTTAAGGTCAACATTAATGTCAAGTGAAAAGATATATTGAACTATTCAAGGCACAGATCTGTATTATGACAACATGTCTCCCTAGTGTCAATACCATCAACTATTATAGTTGGATAATCAGTTGTCTTTAATAAGCGTCAGTTGTAGCCTTTGTCTTGTTTATTTCTTTCGATTCAAAAGATCGGATGCGCATTAAACTTTATTGTGATGATATGCCAATGAGCTAAGCATGAGCCTCCCTCTCAAGCAATTTTTTTCTGATGAAACTGCACGAGCGTTTTCGGGAAAAGTGTATGTACAATAACAGAATATGGTGATAATCCAGACTATGAGCTTGGTTTATAGCGTGGGGATTCATTGCCTACTCGAGTTAGCTCCTGTCTACTTTATTGATTACTTAATGCTTACCAGGTTGTGATTTAAGGCATTCAAGAAATACATTAAACGGTTTTGACACATCCATTGGCCATTTCGTCAATCCTTCCAGTAAATCCTCTAAATGTCCATTACACCGATGCTGCTGAGGCTTGCTAGAAGGTGCTTCACTACGCTTGTTCAAAACGAACCCTTTATCTTCGTCTTTTGACATGTCAATTGAGGCAAAAAAAAGGCTATTTTGTGCCCCCCCCCTGTTCCTACTGTTTACAATTTTAAGCATTTAAGCCACAGCGTTTTCCTCTTCCGTCTTATTGTTACGGTTATGAACACGCCATTTGATGTAACAGAGTTGGATAGAACGGTGAAAGCCTTTTATGAAGGAAATGACACTAGACGACAGGCAGCTCAGGCAGTTATAACCGACTTTCAAAAGGATCCAAACTCTTGGCAGATTGTAGATCAAATACTTGAGCAATCTTCGTATCTACAAACAAAGGTATAGCTGCATCATAGCCATCTGCTTCTTTTTTCTTCTTTCCTTTTCTCTCTTTTTACTCTGCTTACACTCCTTCAAAAACAGTTTATAGCACTCAACATATTAGAGGACTTTATAAGAGTTCGCTGGAATACACTACCAGTAGATCAAAGACTTGTTTTGAGAAATTATATTGTAAAGATGATTGTTGACATATCTTCAAATCAGTCCTCCTTTCAGTCTCAAAAACTGCTTCTAAACAAACTAAATGTTGTGCTAGTACAAATAGTCAAGAAGGAATGGCCCAAACATTGGCCAACATTTATGCAGGAAATAGTTGAGTCAAGCTTTGCTGGTATTACCTTGTGCGAAAATAACATAAAGATCATCAGACTCTTAAGGTTCATATATACCCTTCAAGGATGAATTGCTAGTCAACTTAGCATACATCTCTCTTTTTTATATATATATAGTGAAGAAGTATATGATTATTCAACCAGTTTTTTGACTCAAGTCAAGATGAAAAGGTTAAAGGAACAGATGAAGCTTGATTTCAGTCTCATATTCGATTTATGCAACAAAGTCTTGATATCGGCCAACCAAAGATCTTTAATCATGGAAACTATGAGTACGATACAGAATCTGACAGCATGGATGCCTGTGGAGTATGCATATCAGGATAGTTTTATCCAGTTAATACAGACCAAACTACATGAATCACCATATCAACTACTGGCCTTACAATGCTTTAATGGAATCCTCAACTTGGAAAATGCAATGCAACCAAGGAAAATTTATGATATCGTGTTTCCATATATCAACAGCATGAAAGAGACGATCATCAATTCCAATTACGAGCAAAATTACGCACTTACCAAAGAGGTGGCTATCTTTTTGATTACTATGCTTACCAAGTATAAGGATTGTATCAATGATATTGATCAGATCCTGGTGTACCTGCTATCAATATCACGAATACCTGACATTGATATATGCAAGATTTGTACAGGATATTGGGAAACATTTGTTGAACAAGACGACTATAGGCAAATCCAACGTGAATTGGCAGTGGTTATTACTGAAACTATGGTTATGCCCAATGATATTCTTAGGGTCCAGGATGAGGATGGTGAAATAATTCAAGAATATATCAAGCAAAGTGATACTGCAGCATTGTATGACTCGATGCAACATATCTTACAAGCAATAACCAAGAGAGAGCCGGAATTTATACAATCTGTACTTCATGACAGGTTACTAAAGATCCAAATGGCCTCTGATATAACCACCCATTATGACATGCTATTTAAAATATCATGGGCAGTAGGTGCTCTATCTGATACATTGACAGTAGAAACAGAAAAGATATTTCTCAAGACAATAGTTCAGGATTATGTTCAACTGTCAGAAAAGGCTAAAAGTCAGGATTGGGCTGTTATATCCTGTACTTTGTATATATCTGGGCAGTATCCTCGATTCCTTTCTTTTCATCATGACTTTATGAACTTTATATTACAAAAAGTATTTGTACTTTTATATGAACTGAACAGTGACGTGAAGGATATGGCATGTAATACGTTGCTAAAAGTATCCCAAGGCTTCCATAAACAATCTTTACGAAATGAAGTCTTGTCAGAAACTCTCATAAATCAATTTGAATCGTTATCCACTCATCTTAATCAGCATCAAGTAGCTATTATCTCTATTTAATCATGTGGCTAATATTTAATTCTTAGGCTTCTATGGTATATGAATCCGCAGCTTATATTATACTTACAATGCCTTCTCTTGATTTGCAGTTAAATTATTTAAATAGCATAATGGCACAGCAAAATGTAGTGGTAGGTGAATCCTTTGATCTACTAAAACATCGATGTTTAATCAAAAGTCAAGTTTATCCATGCTGTTGGAAGCAAGAGCTTAGATTCTTTAAAAGCCATCATTCAGTATTTGAAAATCAATATTGTTATCTGCAAAGTGCTTGGGAGTTTATATGGTCATCATCTTAGGCAGATTATTCCTTCACTTATCGAATGCTACAAGATTGCAAATGGTGATGAAAATAGTTCATTGCCCAAGCACATTAGAAAGGCAGTTATTCAGCTACTTGAATGCTTCATTCTTTCAATTCATTCACAGGTGGATATTTCAGAAATTCAAGGTTTATTGCAAGTTATTGCAGCAGATTATGTTCAGTCCAGCGACCAGAGAGAACCGCTTGTATTATCTTTATTAGCCAACATATTTGAAAAGATCGATGTACGTATATGAAATACTCCTATCTCTCCTTGTTTTTATCCGCTGACGATGTTGTTAGAATCCAGTTGCAACAGTTTGGCCCGCTATCCTGAATCAGACAATTGATATTTTGTTTTCTCATACATTATCAATGCTCATCCAGAACTTTTCGGACTTTCCTGAGATAAGAGCGCAATTTTACAGGCTCTTGGAGGTAATAGTAAAGAGATATATTCAAGGTAACGAGTTAGCGGCTTAAAGAAGGCAAGAGTAACATTGGACTTATCTCATGTGGTAGATATCTTTCGTACACCCGAGCTGCTAGATTCTGTCATTAATTGCATCATCTGGGGAACAAAACATATTCAAATTGAAATATCACATACGGCATTGAAAACATGCCTGTTCGTATTAGACAATGCTCTACAAGAAGAGGATGATGTTGCAAGCCAATTTTTTGAAATTTACTATGTTCGAATTCTAACGGACACATTGGAGATACTATTAGATCCTGACTGCAGAAACGGTAATAAGAGGAATATGCTGCTTACACTTGGATCTTATATTATTTAGGCTTTGAATACCAAACACAGATTATATCCAAAATGCTTAGAATGATTCAGGAAGGCGAAATATATACACGGGTATTTAACCCTGAGCAAGTGTCAAACCCATTGATGTCAAACATGGAGTTTTTGCAAAACTATATACTCGATCTTTTAACGAATACGTATCCGTTACTCCAAAAGAGTCAGTTAGAAGTACTCGTCATGGGCATGTTTGATTACAGTGATGACCTACAGAGGTTTCAAAATGATATTCAAGATTTTCTTATTGATATCAGAGAAGTGGATGAGGAGTCAGTTGGCTATGAAAGGGCGCAAGAAGAAACAGAGGCTGAATTGGAGTTATTGAGAAACATTTAATAAAGACAGGCCAGTTTTATAAAAATATATAATAATTGTATCAAAACTTTACAATGTGGGTTTAATCGCGGCGGTATACATCATAAGATCGCTTACGGCGCTCTCTACTGTCCGAATGCCTGTTACTACTGCTACTGTTACTATGTCTTGATGATGACATATCCCTTGGACTGTTTCGCATGTTGTTCATCACGTTACTTCTATTAGATCGAGGCATATTGTTGCTTGAATTTGGATTTTGTGATGGTCCTGTTGCAGGAGGTGCAGGCATACCCATCGGTAATCCCATCATGGGGTTAGGCATACCATTCATACCAAGTGGCATAGCACCATCCATTAAGTTGGGCGGCATCATCATTCCCATAGACATGACGTCCCCCATTGACATCAAGTCGCTCATGTTCATCAAATCTCCCATATTCATATCTGGCATGCCCATGTCTCCCATAAGCTAGAGAAGTGATTAATCGTACTGTCATCACAAGCTATCCTTCTTACCTTTTTATTTTCTCTTAGCAGTTTTTGTTTAGCGCAGTATGCTCTCCAAGTAACTTCATTGAAACCATAATTAAAATAATCTGTGATATCAGCACCAGGCTTTCTCCATGGTTTATCTTCAAAATCATCAAGGTTCACTTCTGTAATAGGCTGGCCATTATATTCACCTATTCCTTCAAGATTGATTCCTCCTTGTGCTGTCTTATTGGACTGGTTGGCATTTGAAGATGTGTTTGCTGTTGGTGTGGCTGCAGTCTTTGTTTGCTGTCCAGGTTTAATATTTACAAGTGCTTCTTTGGCTTCATCCGATGCTGCTTTTTCACTATTAAAACATAAGTTTAATTTGCATCACCATTGTTATCCTTTCTACCTCTGCTGTTTTTCATTTTCTGTCTCGTTTTGGTTGTCTTCTTCCGGCTCTAAAATAATTTCAAGATCCTAAAGCAATATATCGTCAAACCTACTTTTATCTTTTACCACAATTGCCTTACATCTTCACTTTCGCTTTCACTCTTGTCTTCTTGTCTTTCATTAATAACTTGGACCTCAACCTCAGATTTGTCGTCTTGTTTTTCTTCCACAGGATTTTTCTCTAGTGAATCCTCCTTTCTGAACACAAGTGTGAGTTATATGACGTGTTGACTTTATGCATACTCTTACTCTTCAGTCCTATTCATGAATTTTAGTAAACTATACATATTGTAATGCCAAATGTTTTACTCTTTAATTTCGTCATCCCCATAAAGGTCGTATAAGTCTTCTTCATCTACAAAAGATGTAAGTAACAGATTTACGCAGTATTTAAAGTATTGGGGGATACCATTTTTAGAATTGGACTGTCGACCATTATTTGATGCTGCTGCTTCAGGAGATCCATATAAAAACTCTTCGTCTTCGTCTGGTAAATTGCTCATGTTTTATATTTTACAAAAGAGAAAAAAAAAAAAAAAAAAAAAAAAAAAAAAAAAAAAAAAAAAAAAAAAAAAAAGGCAAACAAAAAAAGCTCGAAATGGTAGAACAAAGTCACACGGATACCACTTAAAGAAGCCTCTCTTTGACATTGCATAATTATAATCATTTGGTAAGCTATTTATTAATGCTCAAATATTAAAATACATGCAAGCATAATTACTCTCTTGCTTGAGTGATGATAAGACTTGCACTTCCTTGGCGTAGTAAATCTGCTCCCAGCTTTCCAAAGGTTGATATCTCCAAACTATGACCTTGCGATGATGACGATGATAAAGGCGAGGATGGTGTTTGTTTAGAGTGGCGAGCAATTAAGACCAAGTCATGCTTACTTAATAGTCGATCAACAGCTGTCAGAATGTTGTTTGCTGTCAACTCTTTTACATGCTTGCTCTCTATATTTGACTTCATTTCGCTCGTAAACAACCTATCGATTTCTCCTTTATAACTTTTTATGCTTTCTCTCGTCGCATACATCCCGTCTTTCATGAATGTTCCAATCACAGTTAAATTTGCTTTATGAGATGATTGAATCTTTAGAGCAAACTCTAAGCAGTTATTACTGTCCTCTTTCTCTTGCTCATCATTCATCTCATAGACAACAATAATTTGTGGCATGAATCCATCGCCATCTTCCTGTATAAGACCAAAGCCTTTGTCGACAAATACTCCCGTAGTACACTGCTGGCTTATCGTATTTAATGCTTGGCTAATGAACTCCAGATCTACTGCGGCATATTCTTCATGATGCAATGACAAGCGTTGTTGTGCCCAAGGTAGCAAGACAATATCTGCGTCGACGTCAGCTGCATAAGCATGGATACTCTTTATATAATCCTGAGCAAAATCGAGATGAGTATGCAGAGATCTTAGCCCAACCAAGCTTGCAAATGTCTTTAGCACGTTCAACACCGGATCGTGTCTTGCTGTCTCTTCAATCTCTTTAAATTTCATGACATCCGAGGTTCGTTGTGTTAGCTCCAAGAGTCGTAAGGTGTGTATCTCGATTGCACTCATGGCTTTATCACGATTAAAAAGTTGCATCAGCGCCATCATTGAAGGTACAGTTTCGATGCGATTCAACATGGTTACGATACAGTATCTGTCCGTCAACGTTGATATATAACTACTATTCTTCTCATCATCCATTGTATCCAGTGGGGTAACCTTTTCATTACCATCTATGGTAGCACTTGTCTGCTTTTGATACCATTCGGGATAAAGGTATATAACAACCGGAGTTGTCATGAAAGTAGTGATTAATGCCATGACAACCATAATGACAAATACTACAAAAGCAAGAGAGTCAATACTTTTTCTTTCTTTTCTTTTTAATACTGTTACCTTGATCATTGAGTACACCTGCATCGTGTCCAATATTCAAGACGATGAGTTCTACAAGCCTTTATGGGATCGAATGAGCACAATGTTGTGTGAGCAATATTCTGTTCTTACCCTTTACAATTCATCAAAAAGCCAATGGTCAAGGATTCCCGAGGAGCCATTCCGCATATTTTTGCGGTTAGAGTGCATCCAACAATTTTACCAAAGCATGCAAGGAAAATAACCAAGACGACATAGCCCCATACAGCGCCTGTGTTTAGCAGGCCAATTTGTGTTTTTAAACCTGACAGTGTAAAGTACTAGAGAAAATAATAAATATATGAAACTAGAGTTCAACAATTGGTTACCAAAGGAAGAAAGATGATGTTGACAATATCCTCAATCTTTTCTGTAATCTTGATGGGTAAATCGTGTTCATGGGGGATGATCACACCAGCTAAAAATCCGCCAAAGATAGGATGAATACCAATGATGTCTGTGACAAAAGCTGAGACCAGCACGATGAGAAGGGTTACAGTCATTAGTAGAGGTGAGGGCCCTTGCTCAAATGAATGAGTCGCGACACACAGTTTACGATACAAGGGCCCTATCAAGAGGATGAGAAATAAGGAGAAGCCAACAGCTGTCAAGAAGATATAGAGTGCCTCCAATCCACCACTTGAGTTTAGCAAAGCAACGACGAGTGCTAATAAAACCCATGCGGTACAATCATTGATGAGTCCAGCAGCCATCGTGATCGCTCCGACCTTGGTTCGAAGTAGTTTGAGTTCGGCCAAGATACGAGCCAAAACAGGAAAGGCCTAAATGTAAAGTTAATCTATGTCACGTTTGCTGCATAACGACGATCTTACAGTGATGGAGAGTGCCACGCCCAAAAAGAGTAAAAAACTGCCGAAAGGAATGCTTGGGTCATCCTGTAGCTTGTATAGGCCAACACTGACAGCACAACCAAGACCAAAAGGTAAGGCCATACTGACGACAGCAATGGATACGCTCTTGTGCCAGTCTCTTTTGATAACACGAAGATCGACTTCTAATCCAACCTGAAACAAGAAAAACACGAGACCGATAGTAGCGATAAGGTTTAAGAAGGGTAATGATGCTGAAGGGAATATTGTCTCTTGAAAGTGTGGTATTCTTCCCATGACAGTTGGTCCAAGAATAATCCCAGCAATGACTGGTAACACAATGTTAGCAATGATACAGTCTTTTATTTTTTTTTTTTTATCAACCTTCTGAAATAACTCTTGGCTGTCGTATATAACCAAGTGGTATAGAAATTAGTCGACAGAATATTAGAATAATTGTTGCCTAGCAACAACTTATTAGTAAAACCATGGCATTTATAGTAAATATATACTTTACTTGAATGATAAACAACACAATAGGATCTGACGAATTAAAAGAGGCTGGATTCAATCCAGTAAACACTCCTGCTTGAGGTGTAGCCTTCCCAACCATATATGTTTTGATAGAAAGACGAGGAAATAGGAAAGAAAAAGAAAGAAAAAAAAAAAAAGATAAATTGATGTCGATTTATTCTGAGCCAATTACCATTTGAATGACAATAAAGAATGATCCTCAACATGACTTTATCATATGTTCTTTCTTCTTTGTGTATTATGCAACAAATGACACTTCATTCGTATATAAATAGATTATATGTTGTATTCGCAAGAATTAAACGACGTTGTTCAAGAGTAAAAGTCGCGCTTGTTAAATTCTGATGACACATCAACCATTGGTTGATTTCGCCTGCAGAAGGAGGGTGAGCGTACACACTCTATACGGATCAAGATATAGATTAAACTGATGGTTGAGAAAGTTATGCGTGCTTCAGGTGCTGCAGAATAGTGCCTTTTTTAATATGCGCCAATAATTCTTTTATTTTACGACAATATCCTTTTAATTAGTAAAAATATAATACAGGTGTATACAAAGAACAAAAGTTGGGAGTGATTTCTAACGTCGCTCATTTTTAAAGTCTAGGCTTACTATTTCCGTGTTCGATTCATTTTCTATCACCTTCAGCAATTTCGGATTCAAGTTCACTCAAATATCTTTCAGCATCAAGAGCAGCCATACAGCCTGAACCAGCTGAGGTAATGGCTTGACGATAACGCTTATCTTGAACATCACCAGCAGCAAATACACCGGGAATGTTGGTAACAGATGAACCAGGAACTGTCTTGATATAACCCTCTTCATCCAATTCAATCTGTCCTTTAACAAGAGAAGTGGCAGGGTCATGACCGATAGCATAGAATAATCCACTAGCTTCAATCTTGCCAGCTTCCTTGGTAACGTTGTTGATGGTAGCAACAGCTGTCAAGAGCTTGCCATCACCAATAGCTTCAGTAGCTGATGTGTTGAAGTGGACCTTGACCTTGGGGTGGGTCAAGAGACGCTTGGCCATAACCTTGGAAGCACGGAGTTGATCACGACGGACGAGGACGTGAACGATAGAACCGTCTATGTTATACATTAGTATATATTGACACACACACACGCAAAAGCCGGAATTATTACTTACATTTGGTAAGATAGATAGCTTCTTCAGCAGCAGAGTCACCACCACCGATGACAACCAAAGGCTTATTTCTAAAGATAGGGACAGCACCGTCACAAACGGCACAAGCAGAGATACCATTTTGCCAGTACTTGTCTTCACCAGGCAAGTTCATACGTCTAGCAGAAGCACCAGTAGCGATAATGACAGCATCGGCAGTATCGGTAGGTTCTTCTTGACTTTCAGTACCTTCACGCCATAACTTGAAAGGACGGGAAGAGGTATCAAGTTTAGCAATAGTTTCAGTTTCGATAGTAGCACCACAGTTGACGGATTGCTCTCTCATCAAGTCCATTAATTGACCACCCAAAACACCCTTGGGAAAACCAGGATAGTTCTCGACATCGGTAGTAGTTGTTAATTGACCACCAGGAGCAAATCCATTAGCCATTAAACCTTCAAATAAGATAGGTTCTAAGTTGGCACGAGCGAGATAGATGGCAGCAGTATGACCAGCGGGACCAGATCCGATAACAGCAACTTTACGATGTTGAGGAGCCATTTTGTATAAAGAAGTACTAAAATTTCTTGTAGAAATACGTGAAAATAAAGGACGGAAAGAAGAGAACATCTTAATTTGTCATTTCCTTTAAATAATCAATTTTATAAGCACTATTTCACAAATCGTGACTGCAATTAGTAAGCGAATCAGTCCAATGATGATCAGACTTCATGTTATTGGTCTTTTAATTTTAGCCAATCAAAAGGCTTATTTGTTTGTATTTCAAAAAAGGGATGAAAATTCGAGAATAAAGGTATTTTATTCGGAATGATTACATAATGGTGCAATCTTCTTGTGAGCCATTCTTCTTTTTGGTGTTTGTTTCTATATTCTTTCCTTGCAAGCGCTGAATAGCTCTCTTATCACCGTGCTGAGCTGCCTTCTTATACCACTCCATGGCCTCTGCAGGATTCTTTGTGACACCGATGCCTACTTCTGTAAAATAACCAACAGCATATTCAGCCTTTGGTAGCTCCTTTTCTGCAGCACGTCTAGCCCACAAATAGGCGTCTTCATCTGATTGAGGCAAGACACCTGGTGAGCCAACTAAATACCAAGCCGTTAAAGCAAAGCAAGCCTCTCTATGGCCATGTTGAGCAGCAATTGTATAATAATGAATAGATAAAGCTGGATCTGGATTACACTCTAATTTTCCATATTCATAGCATTCACCTAGTCGGAAAGCGGAAGGTGCGTATCCAAGTTCAGCTGCCTGAACATAGAGTGACACTGCGTACTGAACATCGACAAAGACAACGTTTGGTATACCACGCTCATGTAATAGAGCGAGTTCATGGATAGCATGAGGATATTCGGCTGTAACTGCTTCAGCGGATCTTTTGAGCCACTTGACACCGTCTCTTGGGTTTTTTGATAATCCTAATTCCCCATTCACATCAGCCACACCCAACCGATACATAGCTCCAGGATGGTTCAGCGTAGCAGCCTTTCTATATTAATATATAAAGTTTAAATATAGCATATTTAAGGGGGCTCATTTTAAACTTTACTTGTAAAATTGAACAGCCTTTGCATAGTCCTTTCGACAACCTAAACCATCTTCATAACATTTAGCGGCTCTATATAGAGATAAGGCTTGAGCATAAAGGGGATGAATTGAATTTTTTCATTGGGATAATTATTATATAGTTTACCTGTAGGCAGCATCAGCATGATGGTGCTTGGTTGCTTGAACGAATAGGGGGAATGCCTTATCAAACTCATGTTTACCCTTTTTACTCAACAGACCAGAAGCATATAGATTACCCAAATAATACTGAGATTCTGCATGACCACGGGCAGCCAGTTGCTTTAGAAGCTTTTCTGCCTCTGCCAAGTATTCTGCACGGGTACTATCATCCTCTGGTATAGGTTTAGCTGCTTCGACCATAAAAATAGCAAAATCACATTGTATATCAGGGCTATTTGTCTTTTTAGCATTTTCTCTATACATGTTGATAGTTTGAGCATAAGATAATAAAGAAGCGTTACTGCCAGGTTTTAAGTGAGAATGATCTAAGAGTTGGTCGCTGTTTAATGACAAGTTGGTGACAGAGCTTGTCCGAGTACCAGGTGGAGTTTTACTTGTTTCATGTTGGGATGGTAGAGGACTTGGTTGACGATTGATTGATAATGAAGGAGCAGACATATTATTTGATGTAGTATATTCAAAATGAGGACGAGCAGGATTGTTATTAAATTGTACTGGAGCTTCCATGTGTTTAGGTGGAGGAGGTGGAGCAGTTGATGTCTTTACGTGTTGTGCCATTAAATGATGAAGGGAGGAAAACACAGAGTAGGAAAAAGAAAAGAAAAGAAAAAAAAAAAAGATAAAAGAGAAAGCGATAGTGAAAGAGAAAGAGAGGAAGGAAGAGAGGCTTATTTTACTAAAAAGGGTGCAATAACGAGGAAGGGAGTACCTTTTATTGACCAAAAATAGATAAACCAAGGATGGAATGAAACAGTAACAGAAAGCATCCCCCTTGTCTTTTTCTCTCTTTTCGCAGTGGACTTGTCTCCCTTTTGCCTTTCCCCTTCAAGTTATTCCCGGAGAGTAAATAAATAGAACTAAAAATGCCTTCATGATATCATGACGAGTTGTCAGTGAAATAAGCATGTGGAGACCTTCAAGCAAAAACCGTATAAATATCCGTTCACATAAACAGATCAATTTGATATATTGCACTGGATTATGCGGAAATAAAACGAGTATGACAATCTACACTATCCAATCATAGCAAGAAAGTTCAATCTATCAAGATCAATTAGAGAAAATGCAAGAAAAAAGGACGCTTCGGTTAAAATATTAAGTAAGCAAAAAATTTATCCTTTTTCCTCTGCCCTTTTTTATTATCGGGTTTTCTTTTTTTAATCAGAGTCATTGACGTGCACATAATATCAGGTTTATATGTGCTTATTCATCATTGTAACAATATAATGCTTGCTATCACCATGACATTGATGATCGTGGCTACCATAGTTACCATAACACAAGTTTGATCTATCCATATGAGTTTATGCTAAAGACATTATAAAACTGAAACGGGTAATCAAATTAAGTTATTCTATTTTTGATCCGCCACATCATGTCTCAGCCTGGACTTCATTTTTGATATAAATTCGTTACCATCTCTTACTAAGCTGTTTGACATATTTCTTCTCCCTTTCTTTCTTTCTTTTTTTTTTTTTATTTATCTCTCTTGATGACTTTCTCACCTGCCACACCACCTTATGACTTTGAACATATTTCTACCAACAAACCATTTCACCAAACCTCGGTAGCTGCGCCCGATATGATTATTGCTCCCTCTTCGCCCCCTGACCTTCATAAGGAATTACCTTTGTTTTGTACAAATCAAGTACAAAATAAGCAACATTGTCATCGCAGAGCAAAATCCATGCCTTATAGATCACCTTCCATCAACGATAACAACATCCATAAGCACATTGTGTTTCAGTTGAGCATGAATGATACGATAAGGATCATCCGTGGTCATTCTTTACTCTCCTCCATACGTAAACAATCTAATCAACATCGCATCTCTCATAGACCTTACAGTAAAAAGAAACTTGGTCATGTTGCTACCATGATTGAAATACCCAGATCAATAATCGCTTATGATCCATCCCCTAAATCACAAGAAAAATCGATCGAAAATAACATTCAGCCCAAATCTGCAAAACGACGTGTCGTACAACAGCAGTTTCCTATACAGTACTTACCACCTCCTTCCTCTGGTCGGCCTTGTAGAATCAAAGGTCCATGCCAAGCTTGTCAAGAGACTGTTGATGGTTGTATGCGCAAAGCATTTGATTGGCCATTCGAAACAAGTCAAACATTCTTTGATAAGGGAAAGCCTTATGTCTATCTTTGTAATAAATGCGGCTTACGGTAAGAGAATAATAATCACGCATTATCCAAAAATCCGTTTCATTTACACACCCTTAGGTATAACAAGAGCAATGGCTGCGTTTGTCGTCACTGTCGATGGGTGTTTTGTAAAGAAGAGAAAAGAAAAGCGCTGCTTCATATAGATGCTATGCGCCGTCGTCGTCCAGATGGCTACGTTGACCCCAACGAAGAGATCGAAAACTTTGTATGCAATCCAAAGTATTGGTCTTGTGGTAAACCCTGGAAGGTTGGTTGGGTATTAAATACAATCCACAATAGTAACGAGGATGAAGATCAAGATTAAAACCAAAAATCATACCATTTGTATATCTCTTCCCTATCTTCCCCTTTCTTTGTTCAGTTTTCTGTATATAGTGCATATATATAAAAAGTTGATTCCTTTGTCTCTTTTTTTTTTGTTGGCTATTCCTAGTTTCTATGTAAACAAATTGATTTGTCGTCATAGTTACATATAAACATAGTTTTAAAGGAGACTTGATTTAGCCATGGATGATATATGCGTCTGTATCTTTCTTTTCTTGGCTTTATACCTAAATCATTTAGCCGCATAAATCAAGTGTATATTTGTATATAAGTATATTTATACATGTATTCCTCCCTCTTGCATGTGTTCTCGAACTCTTTTTTTTTTTTTGATCTCATGCTGATACGCGTGCTGGGACCCGGGATTATTTGAAACACGTAAAAGGGAAAAAAAAAAGCAAAGATGTGAATATTAAGCACAATCAAAGTATGCGTGAAGAAAGGTCTCTTTCTTATAGCTATTGTCTCGCTATTATCTACTTAACCTTATTCTCTTTTTAATTTGCTCGGATATCAACCGGATATACTTTTCATTCTGTGTTGATTATTAAGCGAAACGGATGGATTATTTTAAATTAAGCATCGTATACCGTAAGAATATCAAGAAAGGGAATAGACACTCTTCATCACCTTAAAATATCTAATCTATTCATATTTGTCAAACGGTATCCATGACAATGCAGCAATGATGCGCTTGTTTAAAAGCCACTTGCAGACATTAGAAAAGCACGAAAAATACTAGACATAGTTGTTCACAAAAAGGTGCGTATTTGTAAGGATATCCATCTACTATTGTTATTTATCTGGTAAGCTTATGTGCTTGCATCAATTATTTCTAGTCTCCTTCATGCTTATCCGTGCGATATAAAAATCACAGGCGGGTAAATGTAGAGTTTATATTTATTTTTGCAGAGGATTGAAAAACATTGTCCCGGGAAATCGATAAAAGTAGGTTCTTGAAAACGAACGACAGACTTTGGATATCCGTAAAGCAAGCTTGAATTTAATGTTTATAAACACAAATATATGACCTTAAAAAACTTGAATGTACTCCATCTGTCATAAAGTACATTTAGCAAGGACATATCTATCAGCGCATCTCAAACAGGGTCACTGTAAAGAGTTATAAAGAATCAAACGCACTAATTTCAGAGCAATATGAAACACACTCTCTATTGTTGATAACTGTCTGTAATGAGTAGTAGCTTTTTGATATACGGTTGTACGAAAGCATCAATTAAAGTGCTTAATTAAACTTAAAAATACTTTATTATTTAAATTTGCTGCTTATTGTTATTTACTAGGTGTTAATCATATAAATTTCATGCTGTAATAATATCATGAGAAAAAAGGGGGTGATAATCATATTTATAGGGTGGTATTTATGCTTTGTTAGTCATTGCTTGAGCTTCTTCTGTCAAAGGCTCACCACTCAAGGTATTAAAGAATCTGCTGTAAATACTTGATCTCTTTTGAGATGTTGTCGATGTTGTTGATCTAAGACTATCAATAGACTCTCTTGCCATATAATTGGATTCCGTGTAAGGAGGAGATGTCGGCCCTGACTTGTTTATGAGTGCAGAAAGCGAGCTTCTCTTGGTCTGAATAGAAACTGGTCTTTTTGGCTGCTGAAGTGAAGCTCTTGGTGAACTCACAGGTGTACTTGCCGCATTGGCTTCGTATTCGACCAGCTTATACTTTGCTTCTGCCAGCAGCTTTTCGAGCTCTCTGCATTTCAAGTCACTTTCGATATACTTTGCTTGATACTTGTCTTTTTCCTGTTCTACCATGTGGACCGTGTGACGTCGGTTCGTAGGCGGTGCAGCTGATGAGGAACCAAATAAGGTTTGGTGTGCTGCTAGTACCTCTTCAGTAAATGATCCACGAGGCATTAAGTACTCGCGACGCTGGTCTTCTAGCTCTTTCACACGATCTTTGTACTGTTGGCAATCGTTCTCGAGATTCATTTTTTCCAACTGAAGATCAGCCAATGTTTTTTTAGCAACCGTATTCTTTTCGATCAACGCCTCATTTTCTGCGACCAATGCTTCTTGTTCCTGTAAGAGCTTTTCTTTATCAATCTGCAAGCTTTCAATAGTTGTCTGAAGCGACATAATCTTTTCCACAAGGGCTGTTTGTCCCTCTTGAGTTTCCTTTAGCTTCTTGAGCACGTTTTCATGATTCTGGCATAACTCTTGGTATTTTAATCCCATCTCAAAATTAGCCAATTTGATATTGATAAGTTCTGATGTCACTTCATCAAACTTGGTTTCTGACATCTTGTTATCCTTATCACTTGACAAAGCTCCGGCAACAAGCGCTCCAAATTCACCACTTGATTTAAGCGATTCAACAAAGTCTGGCTGTAGTTTGATATCGACATGGTTCTCTCCAAGTTGTCTGTCTACCGATTCCGCAGGACTGGGCTGCTCTGCGCGGATTTTGGCTAACTCGTCCGTGTCCTTGAGACTGACTTTCTTCAGTAATTGATCGCGTTCAGCAACCAAATCCATCTCTCGCATACGCCGGGCCATCAGCTCCTCGGACATTCTTGTATTCTCGCGCTGCAATTCAGAGACGGCCATGACCAAGTCCTCGATCTGTTCATGGAGCATTGGAGAGAATCTATCTGGTGTCGTTGGAGAAGGAGGCTGTTCTGTCACTAAGCTCTCCTCAGCTGCTGTTGTCTGTATAGGTTGGCCCCAATTAAACCAAGACTCGCGCTTGTTCTTCTTTTTCGACTTCCAGCCGCTGAAGCGAATATTGAGCAGTTGCTGGGCTCGTGTCTTTTCTTGTTCAAGGTCCTTGTTGTAGTTTTCCGAAATGCTGTCCATCTTTTGCCGGGTGATCACCGTACTAAGCGACATAGCATCCTGAATGACAGCTTCTGGATCCGAGTTGTAAGCAACTTGATACAACTTGCGTGAGCTGAGGTACATCATGAGTTCCTCAAAATCATCCATAGCCAGTAACGTCTCTTCGTTCTTTTTCATGATGGCAATAGCTACACGTGTGATTGTTTCAACTGCACCTTCAGCAAAGACCAAATCATAGATACGTAAAACAAGTGATATAGGGAAAGTGTAAGCGAACAAGGTGAGGTACCACTGAGAAGCATACATGGCTGTATGGATTGAATTAGCTTCGAGGTGAGCTTCTAAACGAGGGCAGACTTGAGCTAGAATGGTTTGGAATTGGTGTAAACGAAGGTGAAGTCCTTCCATATTGAGTGTGAACATGGTTCTCATTTCATATGTTTCCATCAGTCTAAATCAAGGCAGTTTAGAATCTGTGCATGAATTCATTAGAAATGATTTACCTTACGAATATACAAAACGCTTGATTTTCAGGCATCTATTATGTAAAAAAAAAAAAAAAAAAAAAAAAAAAAAAAAAAAAAAAAAAACAGATGAGACATTGTTACTCTCTCATATTTTTTGCTATATATTACAGTCATCAATAAGGGACCAGCTAAAAATGCAAGACCTTGACAATATCCAACATGCGTATCATATAGACTATATGCTTTTAATAGTCGACCAAGAGCCAATTGTCCTTCACCACCATCATCTTTAAACATATCAAGTTGAGGGAATGTACGAGAGAGGTCACGTTGAATAACTCGCTCATACGAGGAATCTTCTTGCAAGAGCTGTTCATAACAAGACTCAAGATTAAGCGAACTAGATTGGGCCATTGACTGCCAGATCAATCCACGGATACGATGAGGAATGCCGCCACAGCGCAATTTGGCTGACAACAGATGAGGCAGTTTAGCAGCAGCAGCAGGATAATCTTCAACGATTGCTTGCCAAAAGTCCCAGTCGTCTTGATCGGTCGTAAGGCAAGTAGTGCTTGTGATCGGACTCTTGGCAAGCATAGCCTGAATTGATTCTTCATAGTTTTCACGAGTAGGCGAAAAGGTGGCATCGGTTACTAGTTTGCGAATTGTATTAAAGTCAGCTTGGAGACGATTTGATTCAATGCAAACAGATTTAGGATCGGCATTTAAAAGAACATTTTGTCTCTCTAATCGAGCTAACAAATACTCCTCAGAGTCCTGTTTAATAAAGACTAAGTTGCATGATTTCTTATCTTGTATTTATATACCTGAGGTGGCAGCTTCGCATTCTCTTCTTCCAATCGCTTCAATGTTTGATTAAGTTGCTTTGTGGGCGTATGCGTAGCTGTGATTTGATTGAATAACTTTAGCTTTTCAGGGGATACAGGAAGCCTTCTTCTTTCAGCAAGACTTGTGCTGGTTGATTTTTCAAGTTTAAAGTCAGGTTGTAATAGAGATGAGGAAGTGCCATTAGCTACTGTTGGTTCCTGTAGCCTGTCTTTAATCTCAGGTGCCAATAGTGCAGCTGTTGTCATTGAAGGGAGTATAATAAAAAGGTATAAAAAGAAGAAGAAAAAAAGATGTAGGAGCTACAAAATAGTATATTCAATCACTTCAATGCGACAGGTACCCAAAATTGTTTAATTTCGTACTACCACAGTGAATTGACACCATCTTTGGTAATTTCAGTGCGAGGACTTTTTGAGAGTGGGAGGTTAGAGACTGATCAAAGGGTAAAGATATTGTGGTAAAAAAAATCGTGTGATAACCATAAAGGCAATTCATTTAAATAAGCTATTCAGATATATCACCTTAAATAGTAATGAAATAATGCTACATGTTGCTATAATGACAAAATGGATAGCAACAGAGGTATTTTTTTTTGGATAGCTGTCAGATATCTCTTTTATTTGTGTAAACACACAACACAAAGAACAGAACTATTGTCACACATTTCAATTAAGTAAAAATTTTTTTATTGAAGTGAAATATTTACGAATAAAAAAGGTATAATCTAGAAAGCATTTTATATACAATAAATTAAAAAGAGGACAAGAAAGAAGAGATTTCAATCCTCTTATAAGTTGGTTTAGCTTCTTCTAGCTCCTTTTCTTTCCTTTTTTGGTCTTGTTCCGTTGTACAATCCTCTGATTTCGGTACTAAGCGACGTATTCTTCTACCTTTACGAATGGAAATCTTGATGCCTTGTTGAGCAAAGCATTGAGAGAGAGGCGTAGAGTCTATGAATCGTCAAGATTTATTCATGAAGCTCTATTTTTATAGTACCTGTCATTCCAGGAAAATTTTTTGCAGAATAAACAGTAAATGGATCAGAAAAGACCACATCAGAAATATCAGTACTCATTGTTAAGGGATCCCTACGGTTGTACTATTTCTCAGTCTTAAATAACTAATATTCAGACATGTCTGTACCCTGCAGCCAAGTTCATAAAGACAAACTTTAAACGAAATTTGCCTTCAATTCGAACGGATAAATCTTGAAAGACAAAGAATATGCCCGGTTGATCGCGTTCATCATTCAACTGATAAGCGTTAGATACGACAGCACCCATTAATGAGCGTATAGGCTGTGGATCCACAAATGAAACGAGTGTGCCCTTTGAAGAGTCATTGGCTATCATTGAATATGAGTCATGTGTATAGTAAATAAAGTAAATTACCATTGACTGTGCTGGATGGATTATAGACATGACCTCGATGATCCTGACCATCTTCAGAATAAAGGTCACATTGAACTACAAACAAAGACACATTACTGGTATCTTCTCTTTTTTGAGAGGAATCAATTAAACTGCTTTCTTTATCTTTCTTTTGCTTACACTGCATTCTGTAATATACCATCGCTTCGTTCTATAAAGAGTTGTAAAATAGGGGGTGGATCAATCGGTCTTCTGTCCTTTTCTCCAAAACCGCAACTTCTTGCTCTTATAGGATTTTGAATAATTTCTATTACTTTAATAAATAAAAAAAAGAAACAACATAGAACAGCATCCATTACTTAGTTTATATCTTTTACTCTTTTGACTTGGCCGTCCTAGTCCAAGTGGTGGAGGAACTATGGAGGTCATATACAGTAAAATAACTTATTTTAAAACCCAGTGAGTATAAAAAGGAAAAAAAAAGGATAGACTAGAAGAAAATAGAATATCATTTTCAGCTATAGATTTTTTCGGTTTAAAAAAGAGTCACTTTTCTGTGTATTGTAATACACTTAAAGTTTATTTTCTAAACTCTTGGATTGCTTTAATCTTTGAACACTCTTCAATACTTCTTCCAAAGGAATGGTTTGTCCCTTAGCCTTGGTACCAACGTCATCACGATTACGAACATTCACAGATCTTGTATTGGCTTCTTCTGCTCCGACAACAAAGATAAAGTTATAGTGTGCTAATTCTGCATTTCTAATCTTCTTGTTCAAAGTGTTGTCTGATAAATCAGCATCAGCATAAATACCCAAGTTGATCAATTCATCAGTAATCTCCTTGGCATAATCAAAGAAAGCAGCAGCAACAGGTACAACTTGAACTTGACGAGGTGATAACCAGAAGGGGAATTTACCGGCAAAGTGCTCAATAACAATACCCATCATACGTTCAACTGATCCAAGAATAGCACGATGAATGATCACTGGACGAGTCATGCTTTCATTAGAATCAGTAGATTCAGTACGATATTCCAAATTGAATCGTTGTGGCAACATAAAGTCAAGTTGAATAGTGGCACACTGATGCTTACGACGAAGGGCGTCAGAGATAACGATATCAATCTTGGGACCATAGAAGGCGCCATCTCCTGGGTTGAGTTCCCATTGGATACCCTTCTTTGAGCAGAATTTGTTCAAAGCATCCTCCAACATCTAAAATAACATCATTAGTACGTCATCATTTTTATTTGTATCTGTATTACCTTTTCAGCTTTATTCCAAACTTCAATTTCACCAAGGTAATTTTCAGGACGAGTAGAAAGTTTCAAGTGGAAGTCGAAGCCAAATATACCATAGACGTGGTTCAAGAACTCGAAACAGCCGTTCATTTCTTGTTCAATCTAAACAGACTGAGTTACCCTTTTCGTGCTATCTCCGTGTTTGTATTACCTGATCAACACGACAGAAAATATGTGCATCATCTTGTTGGAAACGGCGGACACGGGTTAAACCAGAAAGGGCACCAGAAAATTCATTACGATGGAGAACACCAAAGTCAGCAAAACGATAAGGAAGTTCACGGTAACTTCTTTCTCTGTGAGCAAATATCAAACAGTGAGCAGGACAGTTCATGGGCTTCAAACCGAATTCTTCCTTGTCAACGTCAAGACAGAACATGTTTTCCTTGTATTTTGCTGCATGGCCAGATTGGTTCCAGAGTTTCATGTTGAACATATTGGGTGTGATAACTTCGGTGAAGCCTCGTTTCATGTATTCATCCTACGATTTCATTAGTAAAATACTATTCCACACACACACACGCACAAAGGCGGTTACCTTTATCAAATTCATCAGGCTATTATAGACACGAGCACCATGAGGAAGCATGAAGGCAGAGCCAGGAGAATATTCATGGAAGAAGAAGAGCTCTTGTTCCTGCAGGCATAATAAGTTTCTTTTGTGTTTCTTGTTAAAGTATATCCTTTACCTTGCCGATCTTACGATGATCACGCTTAGCGGCTTCCTCCATGAATTTCTTGAATTCAGTCATTTGTTTCTTATCAGGGAAAGAGATACCATAGATACGTTGGAGTGAATCGTTCTTGGCGTCACCCAAAAAGTAGGATGCAGAGCTCTATTATATGTTAATACTATCCGTAATCTCCTATGTCTTTGTTACCTTGGTAATAGTGAAAGCCTTGACACGTCCAGTATGAGGAACATGAGGACCTCTACACAAATCAATTAAGGGACCACATCGGTAGACAGTGGTAGAAGTGCCATCAGGAATCTTATCGTTGATGATGTGAACCTTATAAGGGTTATGCTTGAACATTTCCAAGAGTTGTTCCTTGGACACGACAAGACGTTCAAAGGGTTGCTTCTCTTTGGCAACTTGATTGACTATTTTTTCGAGATTAGGATAATCATTTTGGCTGACAACACTGTATATCTTGTTAGTTTATTGATTATTCATACTCTTTGAACTTACCGATCCTTGACTCCCATTTCATAATAGAAACCTTCATCTAATGGGGGACCAATACAAAGATGACAGCCATAGTGTCTTTCACAAGCTTCACCAAGCATATGGGCAGAAGAGTGCCAGAAGACCTTCTTGGCTTCGTCATTTTCAAAATCAAGTAATTGCAAATTACAAGACTTTTCGAGAGGTCGAGTCAAGTCCCAGAGATCGCCGTCAACCTTGGCAATGATGGTGCGTTCGGCAAGAGACTTGGAAATATCAGCTGCTAAGCTCAAAGGAGTGGTTTCCCAAGAGACACCTTCCTTGGTTGAACCATCGGGCAAGGTGATAGTAATGGGTTCACGAGGCTTCTCTGTTTATACAAATGTAAGTAATGTGTAAATAAAATGGGAGTTGAGTTCGTCTTACTAGCAATTTCCTCATCAGCTTCCTTCTTCCACTTGTCAAATAATTCAATACGATGTTGAAGGTATTCAGGAGGGGGGTCCATCTTAAAGGGCAGTGTCAATTAAGCGCGTATATTCATAGACATGTACTATACCTCAAGTGGGTACTCGGAAGCATTAGCATTCTTAGCCTTAGGCTTCTTGGCGGCAGCCTTCTTTTCGACTTTAGGCTTCTCTTCTACGGCAGCGGCTGACATATTGTGAGAGTTAAAAGAAAAAATAAAATATTTTTGAATGAGCGAAAAGAAATGGGAAACAAGCCACACTTTATATATCCATTCGCCACACCGTGAGTAATAATGATACATGCAAGGCCTTTGCTGCGGTGTGATGGACAACGTCATAAAAAACATGTCAGAGGGAAAGTATATAGATTCGATTATTGACAAAGAAAAAAAAAAAGAGAAAGAGTATTAGTGAGATACCAGTCTCAGTTATGAGGTAAACTTTATTTAAGCAGTAATAGTAGTAAAAAGACCTCTTAGACTCTCGGTCACCTCTTTAACCGAATTTACAATCTGTCTCTTGTGCATTAATCCCACGGCCACAGTAGCACATATAGTGGCAGCTGCGGCTGTTCCCATGGCTGCATTTAACCATCGAGTCTGACGATGCCAACGATCAATGGCACGGGAATAGGGAAGCGTGGAGAAACTGACCATAGTATAGAGTGGAATGATGAGGTTAGGGAAGAGTAAATGGATCGCTCCTTCTAGTTTCTTTCTAGCCAAGAATCTATATGAAGTGACCGCATGTCTCATCTCGTAATAGTTATATAGAGCCAAATCGCAGATAGCATGTGCATCCTTCACACGTATACGAGAATACTCATCCAATGCTTCTTTCAGATTCTGAATGGTGTTGTTTTTGACAACAGGGGTAACTTTGTGACGATCAAGGATATTATGTAGCACTTCTACATCTTGGAAACCGCAATTCATTCCCTGTCCGTAAAAAGGAACCATGGCGTGTGCTGCATCGCCAATGATTACAGCCTTGTCATCAAGATGATGGGGAGAGGCCTTGACTGTTACGAGTGAACCTCGAGGATTGCTAAAGAAGGATGACTTTAAAGATTTCTCGCCGATAAGTGGAATGGCATCGTTAAAATGCTCTTTAAAGAACTCCATTAATTGTTCTTCTGTCTTGATGTCATCAAACATCTTGAATGGCATAAATAGGGTGCATGTAAATGAGAAATCAGGATTTGGGAGAGCAATGAGCATAAATGTGTGCCTTGGCCAAATGTGAAGATGGTTGGGGTCTAAAGCAAACGTGTCTTCTCCATTAGGTCCGCGTGCAGGAGGCATAATCAGTTCACAGTATCCGGTGTCAATATATTGTTGACTGAAATCTAATCTATATATTCGTGTGAGATACAAGTAGATGTGTTGACTGACTATCTTTACCTCATATGACGCATGATCTGTTGTCTTGTTCTTGAATAAGCGCCATCAGCTCCGACAATCAGGTCACTTTCATATACAGATGTACTGTTATCTGCAGTAATAAACTCTAGTTGATTTTTATCGAAATCGACACGAGAAAGTCTATGTTCAAAATAGACAGTAACGTTGCTCATACGCTCAGCAGCAGTTAAAAGTAATTCATTGAGTCTAGCCCTGTCCACTGCATTAATGTGCTATTGAAGCTAAATAATTAGATCTATAATCAGAAATCGCCCTGGCTACTTACCTCTCCATGGACAGAATAAGGTTGTGACATCTGCTTACCCTCTTTGCCTATATGTACCATCCTTGCTTTCATGGGCACAGATGCTTCTAGGATGACATCCTCGAGTCCCAACTTGGTAGCTCTTAAGGCGCTAAGACCTCTTTCTGAAAGAGCTAAGTTGATAGATTTACCCTTTCGACTTTCTGTATTCAATCTCATATCTTCATGAATCGTGAGAAAACATCTGTATCTATAACGACCATCTCTGTGTTACTCTACCTGGTCGAAGTTCAAACAAGTCTACTTTCCAGCCTCTTTGCGCAAAATAAATGGCATTCAAAGAGCCTACCAATCCTGCCCCAACAATAGCCACAGTTGCTTTTTTCTCTTCGGTTGACATAAAAGTAGCTTTGTGAAGAACAAAAAAGAAAAAGAAAAAGAAGGATCTAACCTGCTTTACTGTTTTATTAAAAATAAATTTCAGAAAGAGGAAAAATTATGACGTGTATGAAAAAATGATTGGCGCATATTAAAAGTATTTACGCATAGGTTAAAAATAAAATGCGTGCGAAAGGAGACAACATACAAACGAGAGTAATAAGTACCAAGGAGAGAGAATATAAAGAGTTATACAGTTAGTTATGTAAAAAAATGATTATATATACAACTTACCCCGCAGACATCTAGATGTGTCCTAGCGATAACTAGGACAGAGGACTGTCTATGCGTATTCTAGTTCTTGGTTGCTCCTGATCGTCCGCTCTTCTTCGACGTATTGTAGGAGCAACAGCATCGCGATGAAACCTATGAGGAACCATGTCATTACGTCGAAGCCCATGAAGGATGTGCATGTAGTTGAGGCAAGCAGCAACATCCCTGTTCCATAAGCGATATCTATCTGATGCTGCCATGGCGGGTCTACAGTATGGATTGGTGCATTTACAAGCAATGTTCAATCAGTATAAAGTCATCCAAGTGGTTAATATATTATTATCTTAAATGGCATGGCAGACAACCGTAGGATATCGCTCACGTCGATGCGGTCGTGGATTTGGAACACGACGGAAGGTGTGAAGGCTTTCATAATGGCATGTTGGACAGCACCTATTAGTCTTGTATTTGTCTATAAGAAAGGCTTGGAATCCATGTTTCTTGAGGAGGCTTTGGAAATCAAGGTTACGGATGGGTTCATGGTACCTAGCATGGGGAGCGGACCAGTTTCCCATCACAAACACAGCGTCTTCTCCAAACTTGGCGCGTAAGTCTTGAATAAGTTTTTGTTCGACATGTCCCTTTATAAATTGTGTTGATCAAGTTGGCTTTAAATAAAACACGGACTACTGGCTCACCA
Organism: Rhizopus sp. PT2906; assembly: GCA_025529335.1. Lineage (NCBI taxonomy): Eukaryota > Fungi > Mucoromycota > Mucoromycetes > Mucorales > Rhizopodaceae > Rhizopus > Rhizopus sp. PT2906. Next base: position 83,490 of record JAMYHX010000048.1, read on the forward strand.
GCACTCCCTTATAAAAAATGATCCTGTCATCTCTTACTCTCGACGAAAAAAACCATAGTGAATTTGGAGCAAGATTTTTAGACGCTGCCGATCAATTAGCTGAAGATTTACATTTATCTGAATTATCTGATTTAGGCTATTTATTTGATTCTGTTATACGGGCAAACACAATTGTAGAAAAACACCATGGACTATTTTCAAAGACAGCACTTGAAGGGATTCAAAAGAAAGCGCGTAGAGTCAGTCGGCCTGCAGCATGGCTATTAAGTAAAAAACCATCTGGAGATTTAGAGTCAGCCATGGATGAACCAAAACAGCCAGATCAAACACGTTCAAAGAGCGCACCAGGCCAAGACACACCAGTAATCTGTAAATTCAATACCGATAATGATAGCAAGACAGATGTAACACTCTCTTCCCGCGACTTTAATGATGAAGACAAACACATTTTTCTTGTGAGAAAAATAGAACGCTTTATTTAAATTTCCATCTGGCCTCTGAATATAGATTTGCTGAACCTATATTCATTACAAAAATCATAGGAGATAAGCTTCGGATACCTTCAGATTACGTTCTCTGCTACTTTCAAGATATGCTTCAGATGACAGGTTTAGCTTCAACCATATATAAACCGATTAGCTTATTACAATCACAACCAAGCATAGATAAGCCATCTGTAAAAGTTGGTCTTTTTGTCAGTCTAGAAGAAGAAACGGAAAAAGACGTGAAACATCATATTATAGTCGATAAAACGAAAAGATTTGCGTTTCCAAATATGCAGCTACCAATAGAAAAGTTAACAGAGGAACAAGAGAATGTTATTATGAGCATGCAGGGACAGACATTGTCCGTTGTGGCTTCCTTATCCAGCAATATGGCACATAAAGACACAACCATGAACATGAAATCAACCAGTGGGACAGCAACAGACATACAGTTCATCAGCTCATTTATAAAAGCATGTAAAGAATTACTTGAACTGTAAAGCTATGAAAAGTTCCTTACCATGTCCTCAAAACTATATCCAAATATTTTAGATATTCCAGCATTTGTCTTGTCTTCGTCTCCTTGTCAGTTGATCTTATCTACAGCAGCTGTAGAGGGTTCAAGGATTGGGTTTGCAATTAATCAAACCCTAAAAGAACCAATCAAGTGTGTTCCATTCAACATATACCAACCAATGGTATATTATATGACACATATAACAGCTGAAAGATATCGCTCAGAATAGAGTAGACAAATTCTACAGCAACGTCGAATCCATGAACAACCTTTATCCTTATCCATACAACCACATATGAAGTACATAAAAAACATGACCGGCTTGTCCACAAAATCGGACAACGCATCAGATAAAGCCAAAGAGATTACTCCTCAGATTATGGCTTTGTTACCGCCCCCACCTAGAGTAAAGTATAGCAAACGTAACACATCGGTTGACGTTAATTATATGCTCAAGCATCCACCTCCTTCATCACCCATACCACCCGTACTTATAGAACCACAAGACATCACCACCGTTTTATCTACTAAGCAACGATTTGCATGGCTACATGATCTCTATAAAGAACTCTTAAAAGGAGGTCTGTAGTCATTAATTAATCTATATCAAATTCACCATGCATTATATACATAAAGCATGAGCCTAAAATACCGTCTGTATCTGCATAGCTACATGGTTTATTTAAAGGTGTTTACGCTTTTGTGCAGAGCGTATTCATACACTGATATATATACAGGAAGTGTTGACTACATTATACAAATCATCTTAATGAGCATTGTTTTCCAAAAGATGAATATTTATAAACTTTAATTAAATTTGAACTTCATTTGGAACCCTTCTCGAACTTCAATTAGATCACACTGTGAGCCCCAATTAAAATTAATATATGGTAGAGAATTTCCTTTAAACATAGAGAGACCTTGTTTAAGCATTTTTCGAAATGACTTTTAAAGTATTGAGAAATGTTGGCAAGGTGGGATAAAGGGACATTATTGCATGCTTTAGTTATTCTTTGTGCGAGCACCTCAGATTCCATAAGTTGTTTTTATCTATTTAGCCAACCATAGTGTAGTATTTAGTTGAACCTAACCAAGGAGAAAAAAGAGTGCTACATGGTTTCAAACCTCTTGCTTTGGCAACTATAATATTGGGAAGAGCCATGAAAACTACCCTTTTGAAAAAAATTTGGGTACTGTCAAAGACGCGGAATAAATAATTGGCCAAATAGAATAGCACAAAAAAAAGCCTTAGCAGGTGAAAAAGAGTGGTTTGAGCTGTTTGAAGCCAGGTAGTATTCCTTTTTCACTTTAGTTGGTTTCAAACGGAAACTTAAAAATGGAGCGTCCACTACACCCGGACCGTGTACTTCTGAGAGCAAATATAACTAAGATTCCTATCATGCCTATTGAGCAGTTAAGATATAAGCTATTGAATAACTTCGCCCGGTACGGTATAGTTAAAGAGTTAGTTATTTATCTTGATGATTGGGCCCAACGCTGGTTTTCCGGTAATGGATGCATTTGCCTGAAAAGACCGCCTAGCTCTGGAATTAAGTTTGATTCTTTGACATATAAGATACCTCTTGATGGTAATCATTCCTGCTTGGATACGTGGTCTAAAATGGACAAACATTGCATTTATTGTAAAGCTATGGGCCACATTATGAAGGATTATCCTTCACTTTCGACTGAAACGCGTACTTGTTTCGTATGCCATAGCCGTGATCACATTGCTCGTAACTGCCCTAAGGTTACAAACCCTAATCAGACAGCCTCCAAACGCCGTCGACCTATCCCTGTCGACAGTAGTTATGAAGCACCTGTCACTGTTCTTTCTCGCCCTGTTGAAACAATATTGTCCACTGCTCCACCAACTTCTTCCGTACCAGTACTACATGAAATTCCAGCAACCTCTGAGGAAATGACCTCTGCACCTGCTCTCAATCATCAACCCGCAATTCCAATGCCTAGTGCAGACTTGTCAGTCCTACTCCCGTGCAGGAGAATGTTGCTACTCAGCCAATCTTAGACCACACAATGTCAACGGAAATTTTAAGCGATGTCACTATGGATGATTCTGACAACGAATCTATGGCTTCTTCTACGCCTTCTATCAAGAAATCTGTGGCTAAAATCACTAAAAATAAGACCTCCATTAACCCTATTCGCAAATCTTCTCGTCTTAATAAGGGTCAAACTGGAGAGAAATTTCATGATTCCAAACGTTCAGCTTTAGGCATATCGGCCGCTGCTAGTACACCTTTAGGCCACGAGGTGGAGAATGATACTGACACGGTCGATTCTTCTCCATCTCATTAAGTCTTCCATATTAAATTACCCAGTCCAACCCTTTCCTAATTATGAATAATCTTATGAATAACAATAATAATTCCAACTTTGGCGACCTGCTCGCCTCTCACTCAACAAATAATAACAATCACAACAAACTTACTATTCTAAATATTGGATCACTTAGCTGCCGAAGCCCTGCCAAGCTATCTCTTCCTGAAAAACGTCAATCGTTCGTTCGCCATCTTCGTCTTCAATCGTTGGATATCCTCTCCCTAGATGATACTAACGCCAAGGATGAAAGTACTCAGCCAAATCTCAACATCCTCTTCAACTCTAAAAGCACTGTGACGTAGCGTGCCTCAATCCCTCCATTACTGTGACACCCACACTAGTCACTGTCGATCAGCGGTTAATCATCTACGAGATCTCTTACACCCGTCGCATGTCCGAACCTTTCACCTTAGTTAATTTATATGCACCTCTTCAGCGTGCACAGAACCGCATACTCTTCGAAAACTTGCTTTCTCTATCCTCCTTTCTCGTCCTTCTCACCAGATGAGTTATCTCTGTCGTCTCCTCCGCGACACCTTCCTCGAATCCTTTTGACCGGGGATTTTAACTATGACCTTTCCCGAGGCATAGATTGTCGCCTGCAAGATTGGCATAGTCATGTTCAGCAATATTTCTTTGACTATATGACAGCCGATACTAGAAATCCTACTTTTCAGCGCACAGCTTCTTCGTCCACCATTGATTATATCTACGCTACACCTGATCTGCACACTTCTCTCATCAACTCTATAATGGATTTTGTGTGTCAAGACTGGACAGATCACTTATTGTTGGCTGCTAAGTTTAAATTTAATTCTCGCACCCATGGCAAAGGTGTTCAGCGTATCAACCTTCACCTGGCATAAAACCTTCTCTTTGTCTCATCTTTGAACAAAACTTTGGACAAGCTATTAATACCACATACCGAGAATGCTTCCTCCTTTCAGTTAATTTGGGAAGCCATTAAATCCAAAGTGAGACAAATTGCATTCAGACGTAGCCGGAAGCATAATCAGTGGCGCCAACAGCAACTACAGTGGTTACAGAATAAACGTAAGAGATTATTGTCCAAGTACAAGACACAGCCTACCGTGCTACACAATTGCATCGGAGTGTTGTTGAAACACGAATTGCGTCTTTGCAACAGGAAATTGTGGATAATGCCGCCCTCAAGGCAGGTAAACACTGGCGAAAAAAATGCGAGCTTTCGGCAGATTTTCTGAAAAGAGCTGCTTCAACTTGCTTATCACAAACGTATATTGCAAAACTACGACATCCTGAGACAAATGAGGTTTGCATCACCCCAAATCAACTTCAAGCAGCTAGCATTACGTTCTATGAGTGGTTGTACACTCCACAACCAACATGTCCTTCCGCTATGAACCAGCTCTTGAATGCTGTTACTTCTGAGCTGCGAATATCTCAAGCGCAGAGCACACGTCTGTTGCGTCCTTTTACGGTATCTGAACTGCAGGAAGCTGCTAAGCGGTGCCAACCCACAGTAGCCCAGGCCTTGTTGGTATCCCATATCAGGTGTTGGCCCTGATATTTCATCATGCTACCGCCAGTACTATTGGGGTCCACGTATACAACTATGCCCTCTCTCGCGGTACCTTTCTCTCGAGTTGGCAAGAAACATGCATGACCTTGCTACCAAAGAAAGGAGATCTTACAGATCTCAGGAATTGGAGACCCATTGCTCTGATTAATACTGATGCCAAGATATTCACACGTCTTATAAATACACGACTAATGCCACGTATGAACCGTTTGATATCTCCCTATCAGCTCGATTTCATAAAGCATATCGCTCCTCATCAATGATGTAGTCCATAGGCTCAGGTCTACCGTATTCATCAACTGCATTACCGTGTCTGTCTTCATAGAAAGTTTGAAAACTCATTTTTTAATGAGAAAGGGAGTAAAAAAAAAAAAAAAAAAAAAAAAAAAAAAAAAACTAAAGGGCCTTATACCCTTGTTAATACATAAGTGATGTAAAAGCATAAAGATCAGTCTTTGAATAATTAATCTCATTAAGAGCTACTTTTCATAAAAAAAATGTATTTTTAATGTGAATTGGTTGCATATGCATAGTACCAAAGCAATATTTTAAATCAATTACAGTGCAGCACACTATATCCACTTGAAATATCATGTGAGCGAATTTATACTACTGTATGTTTCAAAGTCAAACAAATGTTGGAGAACAATTAAGTATTAACTATTAACAAAAAACCAAAGTGTGGGAGTAACAAAATAAAGTTTTTATTAAAGTAAGCAATGGTTTGATTTCCAAAGAGAGAGAGAGTTTTGAATAAGTAGAAATTTTTCTTTTGATAGCCAAGCAGAGAGATTTCTTCTTCTTTTTTTTCTTTCCATAAGTCCAGAAGGCCGCATTATCATTAGCTTTCAAACCCAAGATGACTAGAACCATAGACTGCATGCCAGAAGACTACACGGTGTAAACCCTCCATGAAAAAAAAGTACTCAAGTCTCAAATCTCAAAAATCAAAAGTCAATCTCAAAACCATACCACGGTAAATTCAACGAAAGAGGCGCTTCAACGTACAAAGAGTGCACTTCTAAGTACCTAGGACGAAGCGTTTCGAAAGGGGTGATGACCGTGGAGACATCGGAATATTGAACCTTTGGAGCATCGCAACCGCCGAGCTCAGCAGTAAGGGAGGATTTACGGGCCATTCATCATCTGTAGAGGCAGAGCCATAACAATAGGAGCATCTCGGAGTGATCCAGCGTAGAGAGGCAGCGAACTGTAGTAGAGCTTGATAGAGTTTGGCAGATAGTGGCAAAGTAGATTGGATACGTTGTTACCCCAGAGCAGTATTCATTAGCAGCAGGCATTGATAGACATGAGCAAAATTCTTTAGGGGCTTTCCGACGTTGATAAGCATGGGACAGGCATTCACTAGCATTTTCAGGCAATGATGACCATTGTAGGCATTGATAAGCATTTGAGCATTTGTTTGAGTGTATTTGATTATTTGAGCGTTTGATTGTTTGATTATTTGATTGTTTGAATGTATTGATAAGCAGTATCAAGTATTTTTTTTTGAACATTAGCGAGTAGCAGAAGTTTCTTTAAGAAGAGGCCATCATTATAGAGTAAGATGCATCAGGAACCATGAAATAGAGCCAGCAAAAGTGTATTTTCTAAACGATGACATTAGTTATATGTACTTTGAGATCACCCAAACGCGGTTATACCTTTTCAACATAGGAAATAATGGAATAATAAAAGTATAGGAGAATTTTTAAAAGAGATAATGAAGAAGAAAAAAAGGACAAGAATGATGGCCTCTTTTATAGTTTTTTGTTTACGTGAATCATGTTATTTAGGCTGAAAAAATGACTCATTCCTCCTTTCTCCAATAATGTATAAATATATAAATAACTCATTTTCTATCTTATCCATATTAGAACATATCCGAGCATCCGAACGCCTTCTCCCTCTTTTCGTTTGCATATTTTTTTCACGGCCCCTTTTCTTTTGTAAGACCGCTTGTTTACATAAAGTTGACCTCACACACATACATACACACACATGTATTTTTTTTTCATTATGATTGCTTCACTTTTCTCATTTCTAATACGCATTTTTCTATTTTTCTGGCCATTTTCTTTAAAAATAAATAATAAAAAAAAGTAAGGCAAGAATTAAGTGTACAAGGGAAAAAGGTTGAGAGGGAGACGGCAGCTGATAGTAAACAAAAAAAAACAAGGCTTTTCTCAAAGAGCGCTAGACTTGCGATTCTGTGGAACACATGCAATTGATTCCATTACAGTTGTTATTTGTCAATCAAACGAAGCCAAATCATGATTGATCTATTTGATTAGCCACTATGACTTTTTGCTAAAAAGAACCAAAATCAAATCACCCTAACCTTCATGTATCAAAATCTATTTATCAAGCATGAAACATGATGATTAAGCTACTGACTTAGGGAAGCATAAGAGTGCATAGTGTTTTTTTTTTTTATTTTTAGTGCACATGAAAAAAGGTAAAAGGTAAATGGTAAAACGTTTATCCTCTATTCCTTGCTGTTATATCCTTATCCTTTTCCCTTCTGTTTGTGAAATGTAAACTATCATTAACGACGATTATGATGATGATAGATTTAGTGATTATACGTTCATTTTTATAGTAAAGCAATGGATCTTCCAAGTCTGCATAAACTATTTCAAATGGCGCTCGAAACAGGATGGATCGCTAAGGTACGCGGCATATTTTATATAGTCCCTTATTGTCATGGATACATGCGTATCTTGATTGAGAGGCATTAACGAACTAAAGGTGTTAGTACAGTTAAAATATTAAAGATGACAAGAGAGTAGACAACATGTAAAAGTAAAATAAACATAGCAAGTAGAGCAGATATGTTAAGAGTAAAAGAGTAGACTCAATAGACACTAAAGCAGGTCTATATTCAAAATTAACTTTTGTTGCTCTAATAATTTTGCTAGATTGACATACTAATAAAATCAATTTAACAGTCTGACATTTGCTTTATACATTTAAAAATACCATCAAGGTAAACAAGTTGTAATAAAATCATATTTACATATTACAGAAAAAAGGAGAACCTTAGGTCATTTGAGATTCTGTTCATCAAGTATGAAAGAGTAGTCTATCTACTCAACCTATGTATTAAAATAGGACAACTGATACGCTCATTAAGTTTAATCTAATAAAAGAAGCCTTAACAATTATACATTCTAATACAGCATATTATCGTCGATGGCTTAGAAAGAGCATCAGAAAAGTGTAACTCATTCTCATGATATGCTTGCTATGCATCATACATTGGCGGTCATTTAATCTTTTTGAAAGCTTTTAATTGAAGGAAATAAATTTTCATTTTCTTTCAATTAATCTTTAAGCAAAATATATATGGTTGCCTCCACTTCTTTGAATGTACTTCCTGATGATCCTACAGCATATAAAACACAAGAGTATTGGGAGCAACGATATCAACAGTAAGATTATGATAAGAAAAGGAGAAAATTGAAAGAAAGCTCACCTTTAAACAATAAGGGAAGACGTCAACACAACCTTTGATTGGTTCAAGACATATGCTGATTTAAAGCCTTTTATAAATGAGGCAATCCCTAATAAAGATTCCAAGATATTAATGCTTGGATGTGGAAACTCTAGTAAGAAATAAAAAAAACTCTAAAGGTTTACACACGCTAATATATATATTCTATATAGCTTTAGGAGAAGATATGTATGCAGATGGATACAAGTATATTACCAATATAGACTACTCTAAAACTGTAATTGAAAATATGAAGACACGATGTGCTGATAAACCAGAAATGGAGTGTAAGCAAACATTACATTAATGATCAAAGTAGAGCACTTATTTATGATTATTAGGGTTAGAGATGGATATTCGAGATTTAAAATTTGAAAATGAATCATTTGATGCCGTAATTGATAAAGGCACAATGGATGCTTTAATGTGTGATCGAGGCGACGTTTGGGATCCTTCAGAAGAACTGATTAAAGATGTCAAGGGAGAGGTCGACGAAGTTGAACGTGTTTTGAAAGTAGGAGGAATCTTTCTATACATCACCTTTGGTCAACCTCATTTCCGTAAACGACACTTGCAAAGGGATTGCTGGACAATAGACATCAAAACAATGGGTGATGCTTTTCATTACTTCTTTTACACCATGTCAAAAAATAAACCATGCACAAATGTGGCTTAGAGCACCCATTTCATTAAATAGGAAATACTCTCTCTGTTTTTTATACTGTATGTTTAAGCGATTCTTTTCTAGCCTACAACCTCATGCTACAGAACAGTTGGAAAACCTCTATAAAATTGTTCAATCTGTCAATAGTATGTCAAGTACTATTCAGAAACGCAGCTTGTTAGCTGAGAGTCAATCGTGTCATTCTACTTTAAAGCGAATCTATGATCCTCATCTTCGACATTTCCTTTCTTCAAAGTCTGTTCAATCATATATCCAAAAACTGCCTCATTTAAACCATGGTAGTCGATACAACAACCTGGATCAGTTACTGGACGCTCTTTCTTCTCGAACTATAACCGGGAAAGAGGCTCTAGAAGCTGCTACTGCTTTTTATGCAACTTATTGTAAAACAGAAGCTCAAAAGAGTATATTTTGGAGGGTCCTTGATCGTAACTTAAAGATGGGTGTATCAACAAAGACGATACGACACCTGTTATCAGGCACAAATGATCAACGTATGACTCTGGTCCAAGTGGCCCTTGCTCATACTTTGGGAAAGAAAAAATTAGATTTTACATCCACACCATCTTGGTATGCTTCTCAAAAGCTGGATGGTATAAGGTGCATTACTTTGGTTCGTTCTAAAGACGATTATGACATTCAGTTTATGTCTCGTACTGGACGGCCGTTCAGTTCTTTACAGAAAGTCAGCCTAGATATTCAGAAGCGGCTAAAGGAAACAAAATTGAAGGAAGATTTTGTATTAGATGGAGAGATTTGTGTGTACAATGAAAGTGGGAAAAATGAGGTATTCAGTGCGGTGCTAAGTCAAATACGAAGATTAAATGAAGAAATGGAAGTGCCAATCTACCAAATATTTGATTTTATCCCTATGGACGTCTTTATCAGTGGATTCGGTGAGATCTCATTCTCCTGCAGACAGGAGCGTTTGAAAGCATTCTTGGGAAATTCACCGCTGGAGCATTTAAGATTGGTTCAACAAGTAAAGCTATCAAGCGAAGATCAGCTCAATCAGATGAAAGAGGAAGCTGCTAAAAACGGCTGGGAGGGACTGATTCTAAGGAGAGATGTAGCTTACGAAGGAAAACGAACGTAAGCGATAGTATAGTTCATTCGTCCTGACGCTTACTCATATCTACTGTAGTAATAATCTATTAAAAATTAAAGAATGGGAAGATTCAGAGTATGTTGTGAAGAGCATAGAGACTAGTTACCAGAGAATGCCAGACACAGGAGAAGACAAGCTTGTTTTAAAAAGCGTTAATATTGAACATAAAGGTCATACTGTCAGCGTTGGCTCGGGATTCTCAATGAATGAAAGAATTGCTTATGCTAATGATCCAAGTTTAATCATTGGAAAACCCATTACAGTTAGATATTTTTCAGAAAGTTTCAATAGAAATGGCACGATATCCCTTCGATTCCCAACCGTCAAAGCCGTTTATGAACAAGGAGAAAGAGATGTATAATAACAAATAAACAATTCATCACTTCATGCGGCCAATATTCTATACAAAACATGTGATTATGGCATTTATATTTAAAGAAACGTCACTTCTTCTTAGTTACCATATACCTTGACGCTACCTCTTCATATGGTATATGTTTCGAGCATGTGACATCAATAGAATTTACCATTGCCCAAGGCGCAAATAAATGCGCCACTTAATAAAAGAAGCAAACATCATATAATCATAAACATTTGATCGAGACATGTGCCTGATATGGCTAATAGATATACACAATAGATAATAACAATAACGCGTTTATAAGCACTTGAACTTATATTCCACAGTTCTACTTAAGGACTGATATAAAGGTTACTAAAGAGCATATTTGCAAACTATAGTGATTTGATGATTACAAAAAAATGTAAGTCAAGGCATGTACCCTAAATTATCCGCTCCATCAGTATAGTTTATCCTAATAGGATAGGCAGTGGATGCCGATTTACCTATAGAACCAAAAGAGGCCTTGCTTTTGAATTTCGCTAGTATCTTTAATTAGTAAAATTGGTTGGAATACAGGAATGCCTTGAAAATGTAAGTGACACCAAAGTTAATTAAGGGATATTAATTAGGTTAAATTTAGAATAGCAAAAAGCTTGCTGTTTTGTAAACCTAAAGTCACTTTAAGGATTAAATGAAACATATGTAAGCTGATTATATATATTACAGATTGCTTATTTCTATGGTTACAATAGTATAGAAACTAGTAGCCATTACAATACTTTAATGGTGCTTTAAATCAAATAGAAAACAGACAGGAACAACAATGTAATTTAATTTGATTTATACATGCTGGGTATAAATAAAGGGATAGCTGTGGAGAAGAAAAAGTAATAATAGTAATATTTTATTAATGACAGGAGATTCATTTCCGTGGCGAGCATGTAGAACAAGAACTGTGAATCTTACAAGGTGACATTATGTGATTGATTTATCTCAAGATAAAGTCATGAGTATAGTCAAACGTATACCTTACGATCCTTGGAATTAACAATCTTGGTTGTGATAAGATCGCGATATACACATTTCAACTTTACTAAGACTATAAAAAAAATATCTATGTCCATACAGCTGACATTACCTTGCTGTCATCGGCGTAGCATTAGATACTAAAGTCAGCAGTGCATAGCGGGAGTATTTATCAAGAAAGAATTTCACCTGACACAGGAAGATGGCGATAGACTCACGCCACAAATCATTGTTTCATAATAAAATAGCAGTAATTGCTAAGCGCTTGCTCTGAAGCTCCAATCCTTTCACAAGTTTAACTGTGAAGTGTATATAATGAGTGAAATAAAAAAAATTGTAAAAGCTGTTTTATAAACAAACCAATGCTGTAAGTGAATAATTCTCATATGAAAAAAGCCGGTAATTGGCGCCATATAATGTGTATCGACACCGCCAGAGTTTGCCTTAAATCACTGGAAAGGTGAAACAGACTGTTGTGATTTGTATTTATAAATCAAGGGAAATATTGCATCCATGGAAGGTGTATTCAAACCCCGAACACGACCTCTTTATTTAATGCGTGCTACAGAAAAAAGTTTCGTTACATTTTCTTTTGTTTATTGTACCTATTTATTATTATTATGAAGTATTGGATATATGCTTTACTATTTATAATATCAATCCAATTAATACGATGTGTTGAGGAAGATGACACATCGTTATTCAGACAAGTAGATGAACGTCGACATCCTGAAGTTGACGATGATGATATAGAATTTAAAAGCATGCAAGACGTCACTGAGGGTGAAGAATATATAGATGATGATAGCAGCTTAAACGAAATAAATGCAAAAATAAGCAATGAAGACAACCATGAAGAAGAAGAAAATGATGAATTAGACGACGAAGAAGAAGAAGATGATGACGAGGAGGATAACAAGGACGAACTAGAGAATGAAGAAGACGAAGAAGAGTTCTTTGTATTCCAAAATGCGGAAACAGTTGAGTACTTTGATAATTTCCCACGTACTGAGGATAAGCAGAAAGTAAATATAATAAACGAGCAAGATGACGTTGAAGAAGAACAAGATAATTCAAATACCATTGTTGATCATCAGGATGATCACACCAATAACGATTTATCCGAATTGCCGTCAAAGCAAGAAAGACCAGAAACTACAACGATACCATGGCAACGTGTTGAACCTCACTCTTCTAATGAATTTTACCAAGATACTCCTATTTATACTCCTGAGGAGAAATTAAACCCTGTAAGCAATCGAATCTATGGAATCATCGGATTATTTATCGTTTGGACACTCGTGATTGTAGCTAGAAAGGTAACACACTCTTCCCCATCTTCTTTGTTTTAAATAACTCTAACTTAATTTGTTTAAATTTAGAAGTTGGGTAACACAGATTCAGCCTGGAGCTTCAAAAACTATAATGATAAAGATTACTGTTTGCCCGTAAGTGATTTGCGATTCATATAAAAGTAATAGCCATAGTAACATTACATAGTTACATAATAGGTATCTCAAATCCGAGATGAAAAGTTGTTAATATGCTAATACACACACACACATATACATTCCTTTGTAAATAAAGCCCCATTTTTATTTAATTGCAAATTATATTGTTCTGTTATAATAATTTGCAAGCTGTTGCTGTTGTTGTTGCTGTTGTTGATCATATAATGGTTGTTGCTGTTGTTGTTGATGTTCATGCTCATCTTTATCTTTCATGCTTGTTCTATCAATCTTTGTCGTCTAATACCAAACGTAAGTAATTTACCATTCAAACTAGCTACATACTTCTCTGTATTTTGCAAGGTAAATTTTTAATGCTTCTGTATAGTTTTCAAAGCCAAGTGATTGCATTGCCCATAAAATGTCTTCTCCATTAATTGTTTTTCTCTTTTCCTGTTGACATCGATCACTCGCTACAAGCAGATACGCGTTAATATAATATTATTGACTTGTAAACTTTTACTTGCCTTCACTTGTGATAAATGATATAAATTCTGAAACACATTCCTGTACACATTCTTTGGCTTCCTTTGCAATCTTTGCATTCTCTGGTAGTGCTTTTTTCATAATACGTGCAACACTACAAAACAGCGTTAGCCAAGCTATTGATATGAGGAAGAGCACAAGTTATGTTACTTTGCAATAGGCAAGAATCTGTCTTGCTCTTTAATATCAATTTCAAGTTCGTCTCCAGAATGTGCTGACATTATGTTTAAGGAATAAAAAGAAAAAAGAAAAAAAGTTGCTCTTGAACACACTATGTACACACTATTTTATCCAAAAAAGGAAACTTTCTACGTCACCTTGTTTCTTTTCATGGGGGTTGATTTTTTTCCTTCAAAAAGTAGTCTTTTTCTTACATTATGGCATCACGTTTCATTTGCAAAAGTCAACTCTTGAAGCAATCACCCATTCGTCAATTCTCTCGCTCATTTGCTTCAGAGACAAAACAATCAACTGAGAAATTCTCTCAAGAATGTGAGTATAGAGCATTAGCAATAGAGCATTACAAAGGTACTGAATAAAATAGCTTTTGGAACGAATGCCTGGAGGAACACCCTGATTGCTGTTGTTGGTCTTGCTGCATGGTATAGAATTGATCAACACGTGACTCAATCTGGCGATGTAAGGCAGCTGAAAACAATATAATTGCAGTAGAAAAAAGATATTAAAGCAAAAACATAGGAAAAGCATCCCTTTACAAAGTGGATTGAATATCACATGACCAGTTCTGAAGAAAAAGACAACCTTAATGCTGCTAAATTAGCTGCAGCTGAAGCTGTTGCTGAATACAAGTAAATATAGACGAGAACGCACTAAGCTAGTGCTCACACTTTTTATAGATTATTTTATCAAGACGCACAACGTCCTCCTATCTATCGTATGAGATATCCTGAGTAAGATAGAAACAAACTACAAAATGATAGTATATACTCATCCTATCTAATAGATCTTTTGAACGCGCCAGCCCTCGTGGACTTACTACTGGTAACCAGGTTGATTTATCTGACCTCAAGATTAGACAAGATTAAAGCAATAAACTTTAAAAATTTTAAGCTTTGTTAATAAATGTTCCTGTAGTTCGACACTCATGAATACTCGCTTGCAATTGCATAAAAGGAAGAGATGATTAGAGAGCTCTGAAGGGAATTTTGATATTTACCCTCTCAGTAATGAGGCTAGCTGGATTAAATAAACTGCTTAGGGCCAAAGAGGCATTTCGATATATCCAGTTGCCTCAATAAGTGAAGAAGCTATATCTTTTGCACCTCTTGGTCAATCTTTTTTTTTATTAATGGCAATGAGCAAAATCTCCTGTTGCGTCTCTCTGGCTGCAACTCGTCGTTTCCCGGTCAACTTTGGACTTGTGGTCGAACGGCTTGATGGACTTTTCTCTCGGATACAAAGCGATGCTGATGATGCCAGTTTTTGCCCAAAGGTACTAGATAAACTCAATGAATTGTGCTTTTGTGATATCTTGGTTTTTAACTGTTTAGTATGATCTTCCAACATGATTTTTTCAATAGACGTTTAAAATTTCATTCTGAAAATTTATTTTCATTTCGTTTTATAAGCAGGAATACTGCTCTTTTCTTTTACAGCTTGTAAAAATAACATACATAATTAGACCTTGGTCGCATTTGAAGATATCACTGTTGAGCATTCTTTAAAAAAAAGGAATAAGCTGTTCTGCAATAAGCAACATGACTGTTCAGTTTGTTTGTCTCAAGGGTCATCTATTTCAGCTCTTGCACTATATATGTATACATACAAGCAGTGAGCCTTATAGAAATTTAACTGTTCCTTTGTCAGTCATCTCGGTTCAGTTTGAAATTTTTGTAGAAATCTACAAGCAGATGTTCTCACAAGGTTTCTTCAGTCAACTTTTTTTAAACAAAAGAAAACAAGACAATATAAGCAAAGAATAAATGATATTTAAATTTAATAGAGTGTGTTCTGTTGTATAATATACTTTCTTGTTATGTAAAGAACAATCTTGTTTGCATTGTTAAAAAATACACTACTGCTTTTACTAGTCTTCATTAGCTCCTAATTGCTACTTATTTTTTTTTTTTGAAAAAAGTTCAAGCAAATATACATATATAAACTATCGTCATCTTTTATTCATTTTTTAATATAGTTATTATGGGGTTTATTTTATAGATGAAAGAAACGATGATGAGCAAGTAAAGGCTATCAAATATTTTATGAAGAAAAAGATGGAAAAAAAGAGATGATGATCGTAATTGAATGA
The DNA here is from genome assembly GCA_025529335.1 of Rhizopus sp. PT2906. Taxonomy (NCBI): domain Eukaryota; kingdom Fungi; phylum Mucoromycota; class Mucoromycetes; order Mucorales; family Rhizopodaceae; genus Rhizopus; species Rhizopus sp. PT2906. The sequence continues at coordinate 99,317 of JAMYHX010000048.1, forward strand.
CCGACGTCTTTTTATAGGACCAATAAATGTGTCGGTATCTTAAATTTTTGTATAAATAGCCGTAGTTTTTTTTTTTTTTCTCATTTTTTGTATAAAAGGCATTTTTTCTCTTTTCTTTACTCTTTTTTTCTAACTGTAAGTTAAAAAATGCACTCCGTTTACCTTTTTCCTTATACTGTTTTTTTTATCTCTTGTTATTAACCATTTGTCCTTTAAAGGAAAACAAAGAAACTCCAAATAAATTCAAGTTTATTTTTTTGACATTTAATTTCAAACGTAATCATGTCTAACGCTATTGTGGTAATGAAAAACTGGAAACTATTATTATGGCTTTTATTTATTTACGCTTCTGTTTATAAAAACAGGCAAACGTGTACCGCTATGTTATCGATGAGGTCATTAACCAAGTTAGAGGTGATTTCGAAGACATGGGTATTGACGAATCTGTATTACAAGAATTACAAAGAGTAAGATATCATAATTATTCTATAAACTTGATACTAACTGTGATAAAGTCTTGGGAATCAAAAGTGGCTAGATCGCGAGTTGCCAATTTTGGCTTTATTAGGGATGAACCTTTCTATGATGACGAGCATTCAGATATGCCAGCACCCTCATCAAACGGAGTGCATGCAAATGACAATGTAGATAATAATAGCCATCCTATTTTACAATATCCTCATAACCAAGATGTAAATATATGTAACATCTATGTCAACAATGACTTTGATTGTTTTTGTCTCTTCTTTTTATTTTGTTTTTCTCTAATCACCTTTATAGTACAATCAAAATGCCACTAGTGCTCCTTCAGTCGCAAGTTTAGCTAATTTGGCTGCTAGTAACTCACGATTACAACAACAACAACAACAGCAGCAGCCAAATTTTGGTCTTCCACCACCTCCTAGAATGATTCCTGATCCAAGTACATTGACTAGTCCGTATCATGTGATGCAGCCACCTTTAAATAATAATAATAATGCGAACCCACAAAACAATCAACTTCCTGAATTACAATTACCTGGTATCGCAAGACGAAACCTTCCTCAAAATGATGGTGCATGTGATGAATTGACCACAGAGGTAAAAAAAAAAAGATGGACCGCTTTATTGTTTATATGTGTGTATAAACAAGAGGAATTGTATTATTATAGGAAATTGATAAACATATTGAAGATATAATCCAATCAAGTCAAACACACTCAGAAGAGGATACAATTACCTTTTCAGCAACCTCATTTTCTGGAGAACCTATTGCATTAGATTCACTTCCTGAACATGTGAAGCAGTTGATAAAGGACATCAAAGGAAAAACCAAAAAATCCAATGTTAAGATTCTACAGTTAGATGGAGAAGATGATGAAGAAGAAGGAAGGGTAATGTAGTCTATCTATAGATAATCCAATACTTAACCATTACTACAGGGAGATGACGATATAAATTCAGACTTGGATGATACAGATGATGAAAATGAAGAAGGGGAAGGTGGTGAAGAGATTGAACATATCATATTATGTTTATATGATAAAGTGACAAGAACAAAAAATAAGTGGAAGTGTGTATTAAAGGATGGTATCATGTTGGTTAACGGAAGAGACTACTTGTTCCACCGCGCAACTGGTGATTTTGAATGGTAAATTATAAAAAAGAAAAGTAAAGTATGTGTTTAGTGTATGTAGAAAGAAAGAAAGAAAGAGAAAAAAAAGATATTATCGTTTATATAATGGATCTAAATCACTAAACATTGTATTACTGTTATTATTGTTCATTACTGATTTCGTGTGTGATATATAAAAAATGAAGAGGTGTTAATATATATATACAGTGTATCTCTCTTGACACTTACCATGACTAGTATTATTGGTTGTATTTCGTGAAAATGATAAATCACGCAAGGCTGCATAAGGGTCATTATTGTTATTATTATGACTTATTGTTGTAGGCATAACTGGTTTGATTATGCCATTGTTATCTATAAATATATTTAAGTTTAGTCATTCATTTGATTATATATTCTTATTACTTGGCAGACTAGGCGTACTGGGTAATGAGGATGACTGAGGTTGTAAGATGCCACCAGAATAAATAGGTTTGCTTGGAGAAGTAGGTGGATCAAGATCTGCTAATTCACTAAATATATCGTTATTCTGTTGTCGTTTAGATACATTATTGGCAAATGTAGGTGATTTAGGAGAAAGCATCATGTTCTATTCAAAAAGGGATTAGTATTGTTACTATTAGTGTGTTGACAGTCTGAGCTTACATCATTTAGTAGTAAGTGATCTATATTTGTAGTTGTCAACTTCTTTATCTGTTCAGTACTGGTCAAGTTTGGCAGTTGACTTTGTACGGTTGAAATCAGGGCAATAGGTACATTATCATCTACCCACGATGCGGTTGGAACCATCTTGGGTCTATTGTTATTATTACTGCTACTACTGCCACTACTACTACTACTATTGCTGCTATTACTAGTACTAATACTCTCATTCATACTCTGATGCTTTTCTTTTGGCTTTTCTGTTTGCCTCTCTCGATCCGAATACATTTTGGTAATAATCTGCTTTACTCGTTCAGCATGCTCTACACCTTTTTTTCTATCCAGCCACTTCTGTTCATAATACTTTTGCCTCATAAACATTCTTACATCACCATCTGTTTCTGGATCAGGCGTAGACATGTTGTAAGTACTTAGCCATATCGTGCGAGCAACTTCATTGCCTCCATGCTCGAGTGCAACCACTTCAGGCTCAGAAAATTTGCTTGCAGAAATAGATTTAACTCTATGACCAACTTCTCGACTACGATAAAAACAATAAACACAAGTCCTTATAGCTTTACTTAAACTTACACTAAGCCAGAACATCGAGCACAGATAAACGTTTGAATACTCACATTGACAAAGAAAGGACTCTATTAGAGCATCATTTAGTTATAGCTACTTCATTGCATGTCTTTTCTTACTCTTGTTGGACAATCAAAGCATTTCTTGTTTTCTGGAAGAAGTAACAACCTTCTTATTCGCCTAATGTTTCAAATTAGATTAGGAACTTTTTTTTTTTAATCATGAACTTGCTCCAGATTCTTTTCTTCCTGCTTTTTTGTGTTTATGTGTGACATAAAGAAGGAAAGAAAGGTTTTACAAGGTGATGAAATATCTTTGCATTTTCAGTGTAACAAATTAAATGTCAGCTACCAATCGTTTAAATCTAAGCCTTTATTTCTTAAGCCAAGAAATTAACAAAATTTTGTGCATAATTATCCTTTTTTTTTTTGTTTTTAATAGAAAGCATGCCCAAAAGAAGTCCTAAAGAGTTATGCGGTAAGAGCAAGCATGAATGATGATACATTATCTAATGGTTCATAACAGATGGTGTTCAACAGGCCGTTCAAATATTGGACCTATTCACAAGTAAATGTTACAACAATGACTATGCAAAATGACATATAGTGCAGCAAAGACTCATTTGCAACTTTAGATACAGCAAAGAATAAGGATTTAAAGGCACTTATACCACAAGTAATATTAAAAAACGCTCATGGACTGCTCTTCATACGACTGATTCGTGTCGGTATGGCACTTTCCGTCAAAGGCGGAACAGGCATCATCATTGCAAGGTACAAAGATAGAGAGTCATTGTATGACAACCTTCTCATTTTCGATGTAGACTTCCTGACGGCAGTAACATCATTTTATAAGAGGATCAATGAACACAGATTAACTTTCTTTGATTGTAGGTTGGTCAGCGCCTTCAGGAATATCTATCTCATCTTTTGTAAATTCCTTCTCTTTAATATATACACTCACTCATGTTTATAACAATAATAACATATATGCATATATAGGGGTTAGGCCAAATGTTCGGAGGAGAAGTGATTGACTCAATCATTGTGATGAATTACCGAGCCGCAGTCAAAGCATTCTTCGATGGCGGAGGCCAACTGAGTTTGGGTGTTGGTGTATCTATTGCCGCTGGTCCTTATGGCCGAAGTGCGGATGTATCAACTTCCATGTCAAGAGATCATATCGCTGCCACTTATTCATATAGTTCATCCAAAGGTTTCTATTTTGGTTACTCAATGGAAGGATCCAAAATTTCAGAAAGAGTTGGAACAAATACGGCATTCTATGGAAGACCCATCAGTGCTCGAGAGATCTTGACTGGTGCTGTTCCCCCGCCGGCCATAGCGGAGCCATTATATAATAAACTAGAAGCATTAGGTGCCGGACGAAAAGTACAACGTATTTCTCATATAGCTCCACCGGTACCGTCAGCAGAAGCACCATCAGCCCCAAGATTCTCACTTCAGCGTCATAGAAACGATTTTGAAGATGCACCACCTTCCTACGATTCTGTCATACGCGATGATCAGTCTCGACTGAATACATCAGATTATGCTAGTTCATTTCATACTAGATGGAGTAAACCTCTACCATCTCCTCAGCCAATATCAAATAACATCATGCCATACACCAATGACATCAAGCATCATCCAAACGCAGCAATAACTCATGATGACTATTCTCCTGGGCCATCTTTTGCCAGTGAGACTAAGCATCTTTCTGGATCATCTACTTATGATAGACATTCTTTTACATCACCTTTTGAAAAGACTACTACTAGTACATCATTGCATCAAGGTGCATTAGAACATACAACCAATAGTAATAGCGTACCTTTCTCTCTAGTGATAGCCAAATATGACTATACAGCAACACGACCTAATGATCTGTCTTTTTCAGCAGGAGATCATATAATTGTTACCAAAAAATTACCCGATAGAAATTGTTGGTGGGAAGGAGAAATAGGTAATAGGCGTGGCTTTTTCCCTGCAAATTACACAGAAGATTGTGATTAAGAATATAATAAAAATAAAAATGACAATTGCTTTATTAAAATGAAAGATATGTGTTTGTGTGTAAGTGTGTTATGTGCGGGTGTAAAAGTGGGTGTGTATATATGTAATAAAAATAAAGAAAATAAGAGATAGAATTAAGGATGATGAACAATAAACACAAAGGAGATCCTAAAATAGGTAAAAAGATAAAGGGGGGTTAAAATGAGAACTGTATACATTGGTAAGGATGAAATAGTGTTATGAGTTGTCTAATGTTTCCATGGAGAGTAAAGATCGTAATGATCTAAACTGTTGAATGTTGATTCTTGCTGCAAATGATTCTTTGTGGTTGAATGAGGACGAGCGATGATGGTTGCATTCCAAGGGGACTGATCTGACCAAAGTGAGCCGGTACTAAATTCGACTGTACCCGCACCCCAACCTCCTTTCCAGTCACCTGTCCAGCTGCGGACGAAAGCCAAGAAGCGAGCCTTTTCAGCTTCAGAGACATGATCAGAACTGACTGATTCAGCATCAGAGGAATCAGGCGAAATAGAGCGTGAAAGAGTGGGTGTTTTCTTTGGAGGAAGCTTCTTTTTGACGATTTGCTGTTTAAGCTTTTCGATCTCTTGTTCATAATTCACAGAAGAGTTCATGCCGGCAAATGGGTCAAGACCATATTTTCTATTCTTTTTTGTATCAGACCAACGTTTTTTCTCTTCCAAGGTTGAGGGTATAAAATGAGGACTGGTAGAACGATTGGGTACAAAATCAAGGACCATGGTTGGGTACACTTTAGCTGTAGCCTTTTTATGTTTCTACAATACACAATAAATAAAGTAAAAAAGAAGAAAAAAAAAGATAAAAAAAAAAAACGAACAAGGAAAATAAAAAGGGAAGAAAAGAGGTAAATAAAGTTATTATAAGCAAGACATAGTAAAAAGAAAAAAAAAGAAAAAAAAAAAAAAAAAGAGCCCGATAAGTGGAAATTGTTGTCTCTTCTGTGGCTTAAACAGTTACTAAATATGTATTGTCTTTTATTATGAGATCATATACGTCTTCGGGTTTTGGCTTGCGATTCTTTATGTGAAGCATCTTCATTGGTATCAATTGTAATAGTAACAGCAGCTTGGTCTTTTGACTCTTTTGACTGTCTTTTCCTTTTTCTATCATTAAATGTATGATTTAACCTCTTTGATATTGAGGTTATTCTATCATTAAACTTTGATCTTATATCTTCAAATGATTCATACTCTGGTGCATAATTTACTCTCAGCATATTAGCAAAGAATGGTTTTTCATCTAATTTACGCTTGGCCATTCTAGCTGATGCTATATTCATATATTTTATCCAGACAACATCAATCTCTGCTGTTGAGGTAGGATAATGATCTAATGGCTTATATTCTTCTATATCACCATACTGTTGGCATAGCTTTATGAGCTCATTAATAACACCTAAAGACGGTATATTCTCTATAATCAAATATCTTGACTCTTGAGATATTGTGTACACACATGTTGTCTTTGCTGTCTTGGGCTCTCGATAGTCTGGTTTATGCATTCAACAGAAAAAAAAATAAATAAAAAATCCGGAGCTGTAAAGAGAAAAAAATAGAGTCCGGGCATTGTCCGGACAATTACTCCGGAAGGGAGACTTGAAATGGAATAGAGAGACCTCATATTGCCCACTACGGGATATAGTAAACAATCCACTGCGTTCGATGGTTGAATCTTTCTCTTTGCTGTGCGTATTAAAAACGTATGTATACAACACATAAATAATCAATATAAAAGAGAGGGAGCATGGATGGATGAAAGCGAAAAGGATATAGATTGGATTAAATAAGACTAAAAAAATACCATCAGATGGAATAAAAAAAAGAGAGAGAGAGAGAGAGAGAGAGAATGAACAAGAGAAGAAGATCATGAACTGACTATCTTCTTTTTCATATTCATAGAGTATTATAAAATATGGTCAGATACGCTGCTACTCCAGCCAACCCTTCCAAGGGTAAGTTGATCAATAAATGTATACATTCTAAATACTTACATCTACACTTCAGCTGCTAAATCCAGAGGTTCTTATCTCCGTGTTCACGTAAGTAGAGATATACACCAAGGAAGGAAGACATGATGAGTTTGACAGTTTTTATAGTTTAAGAACACCCATGAAGTTGCTGCCGCTATTCAAGGTATGAAGTTGAGCAAGGCCTATGCTTACCTCAACAACGTCAAAGAACACAAGCAGTGCATTCCTTTCCGCAGATTCAACGGTGGTGTCGGTCGTACTGCTCAAGCTAAGGAATTCGGTGCTACTCAAGGTCGCTGGCCCGTCAAGTCTGTCAAGTTCATTCTTGACCTTTTGAAGAATGCCGAAAGCAACGCTGAGGTAAGATAAAATCAATGTGTGAGAAAGAGATACTTACTTATTTATAGGCCAAGGGTTTGAATGTTGAAGAACTCTTCATCTCCAGTGTCATTGTCAACCAAGCTCCCAAGCACCGTCGTCGTACCTACCGTGCTCACGGTAGAATCAACCCCTTCATGTCTTCTCCTTCTCACATTGAAGTCATTCTTACCGAAAAGGAAGAAGCTGTTCCTCGTGCTACTGACAAGAAGGTTGTCAAGCTCAACGCTCGTCAATTAGCCCGTAATGCTCGTCTCTTGGCTGGTAAAACCCGTCCTGTTAAGGCTTAATGTATGTGATGCATTGTGAAATAAATAAAAAGTCAGATAAACAAACGTCAGAATTAAGTTACACTAATGCTACATCACGTGTGCTTTGAATGAACAAGCAGCTGATAGTTGCTTCTAGAAGTAAGGATCTTGAGCCTAAAAAATGTCAAGTGACATTAATTTAACCATCTTATTTCGTGTAAACTCCGCTTGAGATAAATTTCTCAACGGTTTTTTTCTCTTGTGTCATTCTTTCTCTTTCCTTTGTTTACCAAACATGTCTTCTATTGAACCCACATCTACTACCATTACCACCACTGTTACTACTCAACCTGATGATGTTGCCCCTAATCAAGCAACCACTACTGCTGAACCTACTCAAAATGCATCCACTGAGGCTAGTGCTCCTGCTGTAACTGAAGAACCAAAGGAAGCAATCAAACAAGAACCTGCAGTTCCTGAAGAACCTACAGCAACAACCGAAGCCCCTCCTCAGCCTACACCTTCCAAATCAAACACTACTAAGCGTCTCTCCTTGCTCCTTGGTAAAGCAAAGCATTTTGTCGATAAAAAGGTGTCTGATAAGAAGCCTGCTAAACCGGCAACGGAAGAATCTGCTCCTGTTACAGAAGAACCTGAACAGACAGAAGCTGCTGAACCAGTTGAAGCTGCCCCTGTTCCTGCTGAAGAACCCAAGAGTAAGAGCGAGAAGCGTAAATCTATCTTGGGTGGATTGTTCCGCAGTAAGGTAAGATGTCGTACTTTACCAGATCAAAAACATGGGCGGACTTTTTTGTCGAAATCATGAGCAACAATGACAAATCGCCTAATTTTTTAAAAACCTGATCTATTGAAACTCACATTTATTATTGTTGTAAATAGAGTCCCGTAAAGGAAGGTGACAAGACAGACGAGCCTGCTCCACCCGTACCAGCCAAAGGTACCTTGAGAGATAAGCAAACTTAATAACATTTTAATTTATCTATCAATATAGATGAACCTGAAGTAACACCCGCTAATACTACTACAACTACTACTAATACTACTAATACAACTGATGAGCCTAATACCACTACTACTGCTAATAATACCAATACTAATGAAAATGCCGCTGCATCTGGCCCTGTAACCGATCAGCCTGCTGCAACAACTAATGAGTCAACCGAAGCCTCGGCCCAAAAGGAACAACATAAAGATAATGTGATTGATCATCTTAAGCGTACCTCTATTGGTAAATTCTTCAATAAAAAGAAGGAACACCATCCTGTTGCAGAACACAAAGAAGAAGTCACTGAACCCACTACAAGCCATGATGAAGAAGTGGCTCCTGCAGTGACATCAAATAATGAATCTGCTGATGTTCCTGGTAAGTTTATCAACAATGTGAACCAGTTACACATTATAAATGTCGTACATATCCTTTTTCTCTAAAAGGAATTGCCGTGTAGACAAGTGTAACTGCTGTGTTTAATGCAAATCATATTAATATTTTTATATAGTTGAGCACCAAGAAGAAAAGCCTGTTCGTGCCTCATCTCCTCTTGGCCGTCGTTTGACTCAACTCTTCCGTGGTATTTCTCCCAAGAAGAAGGCTACTGCTGCTACTGCTGCTTCTGGTTCTACTTCTGAAGAACAAGAACACCAAGAACAACCTCATGATCCTATTTTGGATGCCCCTGCAGTTGCAGGAACACCTGCTAATGCTGTGAAAGTCAACTAAAAATAGCGCTTAATTCTTTATTTGGCTAAACTCTAATACTTACTAGTGTAATAGTTTATTATCATTATCATCATTTATTATTATATCTTTATTATTTTTATACTTTATTTACTTTATATATTTTATGAAACAAAAAAAAAATGGGAAGGGAAAAGATGCTCTAATAGTTTACTTGCATTCTTTACCTTTGTTTATCAATAAATATATTTGTCTATTATTTACATGTCTTTTTTCTTCTTCTTTTTCTTAGTCAAGGACTTGAGTCGCATATGCAATAACTGATAAAATTACGCCTAACCTCCAGAATCGACTCCATGTGTTATTCTCTTTAGACGCATTTACATCATGCGCTCCTGCAGCCCTTCGCCGTTCTGCTGCTTGCTCCATTCTTTTTTGACGCCGTATCTCTTCTGCTTCATAATGACGTGTATAATGCTCTTGTTCATTAAAAAGAGGTCCCTTGTGATTCTTCATTCTTTCTGCTTGTTCCTTTGCACTCGCTGATCCCGTAGCTCGAGGTGTCCTTCGTTTGAATTGCCATGCATGGGCATAATTACCACCTCCTGACCTTGAATAATTACCTCCACCTGGCGAAGGATTCAATTCGTTGTCATATTTTCTTTTACTCGCTTCATTGCCGAGTACTGCATAAGCTTCATTAACCTCTAAAAATTTCTCATGTGCTTCCTTGTCATTCGGATTCAGATCGGGATGGTATTTCTTTGACAGTCGATAGTACTGGGCTTTAATCGTCTTTTTGTCTGCGCGATGGTTTAACTGTAGAGTATCATAATGGTTTTTACGCGCATACTGATAGACTGTAGTATGCAGTAAACGCCTTACTGTCATTACTCAATACGGTTTAAATTAATTAAAAAAAAAGTCAACAAATGCTATGTATGATAAAAATGAAATCATCACAAGAAGCAATTAAAAGAGCGAATACATAACTGCATTATACTGTCATGACAACATATATTAGCTGTTGTCAAATGGAATATAGACCCTATCTTACACTGCAAAGAACAAAGAGAGAGAGAGAGAGAGAAGCTGTTTAAGCTGATTTTATTGGGAAAAAAAAATATGAACAAGCTATTTATTTTTTTTCATCCTTCTTTTTATCCATGTCTTCTAATGCCTTTTGGATACGTTCATCATTCTTATCAACACCTGGTAAGGAACCAAGAACGGCCGACATCATTTCTTCATCTTCTTTATCATCATGTCCTTCTGCCATTGACATTTCCATTGCTCTTTTAAGAGCATCCTCTTCATTCAAATCCTCCATTGTTTCATCTTCATCATGAACAGCTTGGTCGTTCATTGACATAGCCAAGGCTGCTTGAAGTTCGGCATCTTCGTCATTAGCATGTGTATCTATTGCCATGGAGGATTCTCCAGTCTTTGTGTTACTCTCACTGCTACCTGCCTTCTTTGCTGCCTCTGCCTCTTGACGTGCTTTTTCTTCTTCCATTGAGATACGTAATGCCTAAGACAGACAAGATGAATAAACAATAATACTCCCATAAATTATCTTACCAAGGCAAGTTCAGGATCAAGACTGGGGTCAACACCAAACTCAAAGTCACCTCCTCCACTACCACCAAAGTTACCAGCTCCTTCTTCACCGTGAATGATGGGTGTGGAAATGAGCATATCACTCAAAATATGAGGTCCAGGAGGAATAGTGACAAGGTGGCTATTGTCATTATTGTTAACATTACTAATAAATGCTTCTAATCTTGACGTATTCACAGCTTCTTCGCCAAAATTGATAATATCCACTGCGACGTTATTCTTTTTGAGCTTTTTGGCAAGTTTGACAAGTGTTTTCTCATCAGCATCAAGAGGACTGGCCACAAACACAATAATTCTTTGATGTTGATTTCTATTCTGTCTATGTTTTAATGCAAGCTATACATTTTAAATATATATATCAGTAGTGTGCATAAGATAGATACTTTATTTATTTCTTTACCTGAGCGATCTGAATACTTGTTAAGAAATTAGATTTTCCTCCAGCTTTAATTCCATGCAAAGCACTAAGAATCTTGCCAACATCTGTTGTTAATGTCACCAATACTTCGGGTCCCTTGCCGGCTGCTGTCATTAGGCCAACCGTATTTTCAGGGTTCGATTGTGTTTTAGATGAAAAGATAAGATTAACAGCTTCATTCTGTGCTACTAATCGAGTAGGGGAATAGTCTCCATTTCGCATCCATTCCGAATTGTCAACACTATGTCAGGTTAATTAAATGTTTTATTGTATTTATATTTGATATTTACACAATCATTGAAGCTTCCATCACCATTTTGATTTACTTGTGTCTTTTTTTTAAATTGAAAGGGAACAAAACGAGCTCTAGTAAACGCGTATGTTAAATTTCAATTGGATTACGCACACCCAAACGGCTTTGCTTAAATCATCATAAATTCAAAGGCCGATCCTCCCATGGATATTTCAGCTCATACACTTTACACTTTATTCACTGATAAAAAAAAATGATAATATTAGACGACAAATGATAATAAAAGAGAGCCCATCAGAAGGAAAAGAATGAATAAAGAAATGATTAGTAGATCATCTACTACATTGATATTAAATATTATATTATAAAGAAGAGGATTTATAAGAGAAAAAAAGAGAGAAGCAAAAAAAAAAAGTGAGTAAACATATGAAGAGATTATCAATATCTTACCCAAAGTGCATCATGGTTTGAATTGGCGATGACCAGCCCGGACATGCGAAGAAAAAAAGAGAGTGAGACAAGAGAGAGCGGCCAAAGGAGTGTATAGGACCAAGGTTTGGTAAGAACCAAACTACCCTCAGCTAGCATCGGTACTGTTTTCGATTTTACGATCTATAACACTACATATCAGTTTCTTATAACATATCTTAGGGCTGGCTAGGGAATAGCTGGTCTTACTTTGGTCCAAAGAAGACATGATCAGACTATCTATACAGAATCTCTAACAACTTTTTCAGTTAAGTATTATTCATAAGCGTTGATCACATTTATTTTATGTATTATTAAATGTTGTATTCTTACGTAATAAAGAAAACATAGAAAATCAACTAAAGCGCTTATTGTTATTGATCTTGTAATGTGCTAATAATTCGTCAAACTAGACCAAGTAAAATTTTCTCGCTTTTTTCTCTTTGTCTCTTTTGCTGGGCTTGTATGAAATAAAGGAGAGGGTTCAAGTAGAAAAACACTGTCTATTGAAATTCATCTAATATAAGAAGCAAAGCAATAGAATACATATCGAGTTCAATGAACACAGTCTATGCATATTCTGTGGTACAAGGATAGGGAATAGTTGACAAAAGCGCGATCGTGCGCGGAAATCCAACGATTGATTTGCGTCAATTGACATTTTTATTCTTTTTCGAAAAAAGAACTACACATAATTAAGCAAAAAAAAGAGGGGATAAAAACCAAGAGATATCTATTCATTTAATTTAATTTAGAACACTCAATGGCTTAATTCACAAAGATAAAGCATTTACTTAAAGGGTCTCATGTCAATGGCATATGAGAGCACCAACCATCAGCCTCTGATTGCGGATAGCAGAACTCCGCGCATTTTGTTTTACAAAATATTTGAACAGATGGCTAAAAATGATTCACACTCTTTCTTTTTGATTTCTTATGCTGACAGTAGTAGTGAAGGATAAAGTACATCAGTTAATTAGAGTTATCCTGCCTTTTCTTAAATCAAGAGCAGGTGTTCTTTCAATTAGCAGTGCAGCAATTCTTGCTGTATTATATTCGCTAGTACAAAAATTTAATAGACCCCCTTCACAATTAAGACACCTTCCTTATGTCGATCGCTTCACATTTTTAAAGTACGGATTTAAAGATATTCCTTATGATCAATACGGCAAGGAAAAACTACTGCCACTCCTAAAAGCCGGGACAAATGGAATTTACTTGGTAAAGTATTCTTGAGAGTTGAATGCATTTTAACCTATATGCTTATAGAGATGCACAGTTGAAGGATGGTCCGTACGGCTGGCTAATCCAATTGCCATTAAACAATTTACTTTAAAGCAAGGTAAAAATTTCAATTATTGTACAACTGCCATAATAACAAACACACCATGGCAGAGTATACTTTTCCAAAGGCAACAGACAATGGAGGTGTAGAAGGGTCGCTTATTAAGAAATTTCTCGGTGGACCCAACATTGTGTTCCTCAGCGGTGCTGACTGGAAACGGCATCGAAAGGTTATTGTTTGTACAAATTTCCCTTAAAAGCGACTTACTCTATTTATTGTAGATTGCAAACTTGGCTTTCCAACGTTCGATGCCTATCAAACTATTTGGTAGGCTTACCAAAAAGATGTTTGAATCAATGGAAGATCTTGGCTATGACAATGTCGATGTAAATGACTTGTTCCAAAGATTTACACTGGACGCTATTGGTATCGGAGGATTCGGTAAATGAGAAGAAATAAGAAATTCAAAAAATATATAACAAGCTCTTTAGGTTTCGACTTCAATGCCCTTGGTGACAAGGACAGTCAATGGGTCAAAAACTATGAATCTATTATGCAAGGTATGGCAAGCCCATTTTTCATTGCTTTCCCAGCATTTGATACAACCTACCGCCATTGGTTTAAAAAGCGATTGGAAGTCCACAACAGCTTGGACATGTTCCTCGATAATATCGATAAGATGATTGAGCAAAAGAGAAGGAATGTTTATGAGAATGCAGAGACTAGCAGCTCTGATGAAGAAAAAGATCTATTAACACTCATGATTGAGTCCGAAACAAAAGGTGCTGGTGAGCGTATGTCAGATGAAGAGCTTAGGGTAACTGAAAACAACTGACGGCGCCGACCGAAGCTTCTTCTAAACTTTAAAAACTAGAGCAACTTGTGTATCTTCTTTTTAGCTGGCCATGATACCACTGCAAACACACTTGCAGCCATTCTTTATGAACTTGCAAAGCATCCAGTAAGATAGAGTTTAAATTGTAAAATTTTTTATTCACAGTCGTACGTAATAGGAAATTCAAGAAAGGGCAAGACAAGAAGCGATCCGTATACTCGGAGATGGCCCTGAGGACATTGTTCCTACTTTTGATCAGTTAAAGGAACTGTCATATATCAATATGATTATAAAAGAGGTAAGCCTTTTAAACCCCCTTTTTTTTGTTTGTTCACTCTTTTCATTCTCCATTAGACCTTGCGTCGACATCCCCCGGCTTATGCAACCACAGACAGAGTTACTCAAGAAGACCTCATGCTTGGCGGCATGCATATTCCCAAAGGGTCGGGATTGGCCATTGACATTTATTTGCTTCATCATAACCCAGATGTTTGGGCAGATCCTTTTGAGTTTAAGCCTGAAAGATTCGCTCCAGGCGGAGAAGCAGAACACCAAAAGGGGATTGCATGGGCGCCGTTTAGCAATGGCGGCCGCCAATGTGTTGGCATGAATTTTAGTCTCACTGAACAGCGTGTGTTGATACCCATGTTACGTAAGTGTTTTAAATACTCATAGTCATTCGCTGACTTTTTAATTAGTGAAAAAATTTACTTGGACATTACCCAATGATTCGCCACACAAGGAAGAGCTCCTAAAAAGAGGTATCGCTTGGGGTTTGGTTACTTTTAGCGATAAGGTCAAAATTAACTTCAAAAAAAGACATTCATAACAAAGGTCAACATTTTTCTGAATAAATAAAAACGGAGTTTCAACTTTCTGGAAGATTTTTTTAGTTTTTACTCCGCACGTAGAGCCCAGGTTGATGTGCCTGGAACCACGGCACACTAAATGATGATCAATGAGAGAAGCATACCACGTGGGTTCTACATGGATTCACGTTTCAATTGAGTTTTTGCTTACAAAAAGCTTGATTTGTAAACCAAAGATTAAGGAGAGAAGTATCCTTCATTGTATAATGTTTAAGTTTTAATAAAGATCATAAAACAGGGAGAGGGAAATAAACAAAGAGGGAGAAGGGGGAAAAAGGATCATCAATAACAGTTGTTACACAAATGGACGCCCATTTAGAAGCAATTGACAAAGAATCATGCAATGCAATCATCAGCAAAAGGGAAACCGCTGATCTGTGCATGGTCGTCATTAAAAGAGGAGATGCAAATTTTCCTCTTCAAGGTGCATACATCTCTAATATTCTTGTTTTGCTTTGACATGTAAATTCTGAATCATTTACTCAGAGAGTCCGAGAGACTAAAATGGAACGATGGATGAACATTTTATTATGACAACATGGCTCTTTGGTATATTCAGGTTATTCATAATTATTCCGTTTCAAGGGATGTTATGCACGGTTAATTTCTTTATTTTCAGAAAAAAAAAATGAATTATCGACTGCAAAGATATTTCCATAATTCATCCGAACAAAAAGATTCTATCTTGAATCTTTGTAAAATCCTATTTTCCTTACTGATCTTTTGCAAGATAATTTTTGTAGGTATGATGAAATTCGGACAATAAAAATATAGTCTGTTTAGTCATCTATCCCTTTCTTATTCTCTTTTATAAAAGTATGTGTAATCAATACCTACAATAACTTTTTAAAGTGGCTCAAGGAGCGACTAACGAAAAATAGACAAGGTTCAGTTTATAGAATCGTCCGACATTCAATCATCCATGATTCTGACTACACGAGAAGTTATACAAATAAGGTATAGTGCAGCAAACGGCAGTTTAAATTTATAAATATAGCAAATAAAGTAAACAAAATTAGCTTTAATTGTCTTACAAATAAAAAAGATCAGCACTCTTTTTAATTGATCACTCTCTTCTTTCTTCCCTTTTTCTTTTCTCTCTCTCTTTTTTTTTCATCTCTCCGTTCCTTAAAGAAGCACTTAAAGACAATGCAATACAATGAAAAGCCCAAGCTTCCTCCTATTCAATCCATGCTTGAAGGAATATCTTTACACGAAGGTTAGAATATAGAATATATACGGCTAATAATAATGCTAAAAGAAACATTAGTAAACAGACCAAAAGGACATAGACGCCATGCATCAGAGCACTCAAGTGCCTTTAAACCTTTCGTTGACCGAAAGAGTTATCATCATCATATTGAAACCAGTATGTCTGGACAACTGGAAAAACTTTCAATTCAGCCTATCCCCATAGAACCAAAAATTGATGAGCCACCCACAGGTCAACTACTTCATCCTTTACCCTTTTCTCTTTCCTCCTATCGCTCTCCTCGCAATTTACATTCCCGCTCTTACTCTGATTATACCCATCCATATTATCCTCAGTCATCTTCTGCATCAAGTCATGCTTATCAACATCATCGTCGTGCCATATCGACAAACACATTTGATCTTTTACTTCAACCTTTAGCTCAACGACCTATTGATCATCATACTCCTGCTCCTTCTCTTATTTATCCTTCCTCATCTTCTTCTTCTACAGTTACCACGAATGCTCCAACTAGTCCTCAGATGTCTGATGATGATGAAGAGGAAGACGAAGAAGAGGAAGAAGAAGAGGAAGAAGAAGAGGAAGAAGACGATGCAAGCAGTGAAGGATCGACATATTCTGAAACAGTTAAACGTAACAATAAAAAAGGAAATGCAATCAAAGCAACCACATCTTCATCACCACCCATATCCACAGCAACAACAACAACAACAACAGCAACAGCAAGAAAGCGTAGAGCACCACCCAGTAAGAAATACCATTGTACTTATTGTTCCAAGGGCTTCTCTCGCCCTTCATCGTTACGAATCCACACTTATTCCCACACTGGTGAAAGGCCATTTGAATGTCCAGAAGAAGGATGCAATCGTAAATTTAGTGTCCAAAGTAACATGAGACGCCATTTACGTGTTCATCGTGGCGGTCGACCAGCCAGAAGAAATGGAAGTATTCTTACACCTGCTGAAAAGGCTCAGCTTATTAATAAGCCTTTAGCAGCTAAACCAGCTACCTGGAATAACTGTATTATTGATTCATCTATTTCATCTTCTAAAGCATACTTGAACTAATAAAAAAATTATTTCCTGTAAAGTGTAATTCAACAAGGTTTGCCATGACACGTTTTTTTGTAATAGCCAAGAAAAACGAATTATTACATCCATGAGTTACACAGAAATAACTTTATGCACACACAGAAGATATAGCTGCATGTCACATTCGATAATAGAGAAGGAGATGATGTTGTTATGGTAATAATACATTTGTTACTATAGATACACTTCGGGAGGATTTCCGCGCTTCTTGAAAAATGATAATCCCCTTAGCCGAGAATGTGCACATTTACCTTTATATACAATGTAACTGAAGAAGATCTTTTTATGCTTTAAATTCATATCAATCATTCAAATCGTTTTTTTTTTTTTCACGTCTATTTTTCTCTACGAATATTTTCATTTTTTTTTTGGCTAGTCATCGATTGGCCGAGTCGTGTTCTGAGATTGTATGAAATGCGCGTGATATACGATCTATGCAGGCAAAGTGATCACTTGAATGATCCAAGCAGTAAAATTTCAAGGGGCAGACAAGATATGATCGTGAGATGATCGTGTTCGATCAATCGCATTACGGCAATTGCCTTTTTCATTGATCGCATGAAACTGTCTTTATGATTCGGCAAACATAATGCAGCCGAAAAAAAAAAGGATGATCGATCATGCTAAAGTAGATAAAGAACAACATAAGCCTGACAGTTGTATATTTAATCAAGCTATTTCGGGAAATGATAGATTACATTCAAATTACGTTCATGATTATTTTAATATCAAAAGCATAACCATAATTCTATTTTAAAGAGAAAGAAAAAAAAAAAAGGAGAAGGGGAATGCATGTGTGGCTTCTTTGAAAGATTTCAATGGTTACTGCAAAGGGTGAAAAAAAAAAGGAGAAGGGCCTTAACAATATTTTTTAGATTTAGGCATAATAAGTCTTGGTGATAGTCGTAAAACCATGACAATACCATCATCAGTACTAGTGACTATACCTTCCATCGGCTCTGACAGTGATGATTTTCGATCTATAACCCAGTCAAACCGTAATCGTGCGACCAAGCTGTGTTCTTTTGCCATGTCTATATGTGCCTTAAGCGCGGGTATATCATGTTCATTCACAAAATTAAAGATCGATTGTCCAATAACTTCCGATATGGGTAAGGAAACCAACTCTTGAATTATGTCGGTGGCATAGACGATATGTAAAAGATCAGTGAATCGGTTAAGGATTAAGCAAAACCGTTTTTCTGAAGAAAATGACATGTTTCCACCCCAACGTTGAGCTGTCTTGATAATCTTCAGCACGTTTTCTTTCCTTTCATTCCAAGCACCAGCTAATTTGAGTGCCCCACCCGGTTGACAGATGAACACTTCGTCAACCGTGTTTACTCTCATGCGATGATCTAGTCCGTTTTCGTCATAGATGTAGTTTGTTACAATTAATAGGTTGTAGCAATAGTTGATGACTGATTCAACTGTGATGTAACTGCGATCTTTTCGCAAGAATCTATAAGACACCATAGTGGCCATTCTTTCTTTTACGATATTGACAGTATGCATCTTTAATAAATTAAGTTGATCTTCAGGATGAATCAGTTCTGAACCTGGTTGACCCAAAAGTTCCTCTGGAGTCCAGCCACAGACTTCTGTTATGGTATCAGAAACGAAAACGATGGTTGTGGATGCTGAATTATCATAAATGACAATCCAACTATTTTTCATAGCTAAAATGAAAATTTTCAAAAAATAAATATAGACAATTCAATTTTATTTATATTTTTGCAAACACACGCCAAAACCCTGTAGACTGCCTTAATAGAAGAAGAGGAGCAAATTCTCAGAAATGTATGTGTACTTTGTAGTTTTATAAGCTAAAATGAGATGCCCACTAAAAAAAAAAGATTAGAGACAATAATGCGTCTCGTCTACATGTGTCTACAGACTTATCATGGTTTAATGTAGCGGTAACTACAAAGGATTGGCTGTTTTTTTTTTTTTTTTTTTTTTTTTTTTTTTTTTAGCTGGCTATTACTATCTATTGAATTCCAACTAATAATTGCTGTGTCCTGGAACAACAAGAGATTCATTTACCTGGATAATTCTTTGATGAACTCTGTCCCAGAAGATTTATTACAAACAAGAGGATGAGTTATGGTTAAGATAACTTGACAGCGCTTATAAATCACTTTATATTCCTTATTAACTACACATAGTCTCTACTTTTACCTATTATTCTTCCTCTTTTCAAAACTTCCTATAAAAGGAAAAAGAGACTTTTTCCAATGACATAGTCTTAAAAGGAATAGTGTGGCTCAGGTATATTTTATTAATATTATTATTATTATTATTATTATTATTGTTGTTGTTGTTGTTGATCTAGGTCAAAATTCGGTGTTTGACGAATGACGAGTACAACTCCATCATCTGTACAGCTGGCTATGGCTTCTAGTGGTTGATACAGTTCTTGTTGCTGATTGACAATCCAATCAAACCTGATTCGAATTACCAAGTTATTTTCAATAGTCAAGTCAATCTGTGTTATAAATGCAGATATGTCTCTTTCTCTGATAAATTCAAAAATAGATTTTCCAAATGCATCAGAAATTGGTGTCCCTGTAAGTTCTTCAATCATACTTGAAGCAAAGGCAATATTGAGTGCATCCGTAAAACGATTCAGGATTAAACAAAATCTCTTTTCGGGTTTATGATTGGTGACAATGTTGGACCAATTCTCTCCATCTTCCATTGTCAATTTCATTCTCTCTTCTTTGTCATTCCATGCACCAGACAGCTGAAGTGACCCGTCTGATTTACAAATAAAAAACTCGTCAACTGAGTTGACTCTCATTCTATGATCCATAGATTCTGGACCTAGTACAAAAGTTGTCGTCACCAAGATATCGTAACAATAACTAACTAAGGTATCTATGGGAACCCAGGAACCATTTTTATGCAAAAATCGATGAGATATCATACTCGACATTTTCTGATTAGCGACATTAGCATAATGGAATCTTTTTAGTGCGCTGTGATCTTCAGGGTGAAAGTACATGTAGGAACTCTTTCCTATCAATTCGTTCGGTTCCCAGCCACAACAGTCTGTGAAGCTTTCAGAAAAATATAAAAATCTGGCTGAAGGCGTGATGTCGTATATCGCAATAAAATTGTTCCTGTTCATCAAATATCTTGTGTGCGTGTAAAAAAGGAGAAAAGAAAGTCTAGAAAGAAAAAGAACGGAAAATTGTAACACTTTTAAACATTTGCACCTACTTTAAAAGGAAATCTAAACACTAGGACGGAAAGTATCACTGCAGGTACAATATTTCCATATAACAAATTTACTTTAGTACTAGACCTTATTTAAATAGAAAGAAAGAGAACTTATCCGTGTAAATATGCTAGTGACAATCATTTCAATGTGCTGCGTACGCGTATATTGAGACTTAATCTCATTGGTTGAATGCTTTGACTCAATCTGTTTGATAAACATGTTGCTACTTGAATAAAAAGAAAAAACATGTTATATCTTGTACTTGTTAGAAAGGCAACACGAAGCTAAAGCAAAGATATAGCTATAATACGCTCGCAAACGCGTCCAAGAGAAAGTATTCAGATAGCTAAATATATATATATATATTCATTGATATGGTTCGAACAAAACTTATAGACAGCCTTTACTTGTAGTCGAGCTGTAAGACTCGCGCTTATTTTGATTGTAACATATAAGAATATTTTGAAAAACTAGACTCATCCGTTCTATATTATTTCATCTTGATAAGAATAAAATATGCAGAGTTGACTTGTGGAAATCGCATAGTTATCATTTTGTGTACCACAGATGGTTTGCTTAGATATCCTCTTCTTAATTCACTTGTAATGGCTTCATCTGCTTTCTGCAACGGCAATATGTCTTGGTTAGATAGACAAGGGATGTTGATCAATACCTTTTCTACAATGTCCAACCTCTACTCTATTTGTATCAGTCGTAAGGAGAGCTCTTACAAGAACTGAACCGGAAATATGGGAGCTATAGGCATTTTCTTGACTGTTGTAAACTTTTAAGTTGCTGTTTATTCAGCACAAAAATATACTCTTGCAAGAAATATGCGTCTGTTTACTTTGAGGATCAGCATCGCCCTTTGAAAGTATTTTTGGATGACATCACAGGTAGCGCCCCGAGGTAGTGCCCGTAGCATTAGCCAAACCATAAGGGGATGCGTTTGGCGGTCAATGAAATCAGTAGCAGCGCACCCCTCTTTTGTCTAAAGAAAATCTTTCAAATCTTGAAAGACAGTTCTATTGACGTCCTTTCTCTCTTTTTATTTGTCTTTTTTTTTTAATAACACACACCTCTTAGTCAAAAAAGAACAAGTGGTAAAGCCATATAAAAGGATGAATATAACGTATTAACAAACTATAGCTTTTTCAGACATGTTGAGAGCCTCAAAGGTATACAATGGAGCCATTCGCTCGAGTTTACAAAGTAAACAACCATTAGGCACAATCATGACCAAGGTAATTCTAATTCTTTTTCAGCCATTTACACAAGAGAAATTAATTTGTTATAGCGTTTTGAGACCACAGTCGCCCAAGAAACACCAAAGAAATCCAAGTTTTTTGGAAAGTTTGTAGGCGTTACAGTTTTGTTAGGCGCTGGATTTGGTGGAACAACTTATTACGCACTCCATGACAAAGAATTCCGTAAAGCATTTACAACCTATGTTCCTGGTGCAAAGGAAGCTGTTGATTTTGCCGAAGATGTTCAAAAGAATTACAACATTGATCAATATATGAACCAAGCATCTGACTGGAAGAGACAAGCTGAAGATATTGCAAATACAGCTAAAGAATACACCACAAAGATCCAAGAAACAACCAACGGATATTATCAGGCTTTGACTGGCCAAAAGGGCAGTGATCGTCCAGACAGCAAGCATTTAGTCCCTGCCGAAGCAGTTGTTGAAAAACATGCCTTGAGTACGCCTACTGATACAGTAACAACAATGAGCATGTCGAGTGACAAGGAAACAAAACCCGCAGTGGTTGAAGTTGCCATCGAAAAGCCTGAACCTATTCAAGTCAAGATGATCAAATCAGACAATACAACTGTGCGTGAACTCTCGCAAATTGTCGTTGAATTGGCATCCATCTTAAATCAATCTGGCTTGTCTGGCTTGGGAAGAGAAGTGATCAAGGAAGCAGAATCAAAGATTGAAAAGTTAAATGAAAGCTTTTTAGCCATAGATGCTGAACAAGCAGCTATTCTTAAATCTATCCAAAGTCTCAAGGAAAAGGGTGATAAAGTGGAAGGTAGTCTGGAAGAATTCCGTGCAGAAGCATTGAAGACTATTGATGATAGCCAAGCTGTTGCTGCCTCTACCATTATCGCACGTGAAGCTCAATTGAGAAATCAATTTGAGCAAACTCGTGTTGAAATGAAGAATTCATTTGCTCAACAGCTGGCTGCTGAACTCGCTGCTCAGCAAGAACAATTAGAGAAGGCTCGTTCTGAAGCTTTAGTTGAGCAAGCCAATGAATTACAACGTCGTTTTGTGAAAGAAGTCAAATTGCTTGTTGAGCAAGAACGCGCAGGTCGCTTGGCCAAGCTAGATCAAATAGCTCAGCGCTTCAAGGCACTCGAGCAGTATACACTCCAGAACTCTCAAGCCCTCGACAATTCACGTCAATCGCACGTCATCCACATCACATTGAACGCTCTCCAGGATGCGCTCAATGCTCAACAAAAGCAACCCTTCGTTGATGAATTGCAAGCTTTGAGTCACAATGCAAAGAATGATCAAGTTATTCAGACAGTACTGAAGGTTATTCCCAAAGAACTTGCAGAGGAAGGTGTCAACACAGTGAGCGAATTGGCTGTACGCTTCGAGGAAGTGGCTCAAGAAATCCGTCGTGTTGCTCTTGTCCCCGAGGACGGTGGTTTTGGCTCACACATCATTAGCTCGCTCATGTCCTATTTAATGTTTAAGAAATCTGGCTTGGTTGAAGGCGATGACGTCGAGTCTATTTTAGCACGTACAGAATATTACTTGAAGAGAGATAATTTAGAATACGCGACGCGTGAATTGAATCAGCTTGGAGGATGGCCAAAGAGATTGGCTCGCGATTGGATTCAATCAGCTAGACGTCATCTGGAAGTGAAACAGGCATTAGAGGTAAAAGCTAAGAATATATGACAAAAAAACTTTTTTATAAACTCATTTTTTTTTTCCTTTTTGTAGGTTGCAGAAACACAAGCTGTTTTATTAAGCTTATTGGAAGTTTAGAATAAAAAAGAAACGTGTATAAATCATGCCTTGTTGCGGAAGGGGTGTCATTACGTAAATCTAACTTCAATTGATTAGTCAGTTCAATTACAGCAGACATTAATTGGGTAAATAAAAGTTCTGCATGATAAAACAATGACTTTAGTACATAAAAAAAGGGCTTTAAGCGAGGGTATTGAGTTAAATAGGATCTGTTTTTTTTCTTTTTCTTTTCTTTTGCTTTGATTTTTTCTACATTATTCTTTATTATCAATATACATCATGCCACAAGAAACTGCTATTAAAAAACTTCGTAACGACGTCGCTAATCGATTAAAGGGCGGTATTACGATTGTTGTATTGGGTGCATCTGGTGATTTAGCCAAAAAGAAGACATTCCCTGCCTTATTCTCTCTCTACAAGGATGGTTTCTTGCCTGAAAAGACAGAAATTGTGGGATATGCTCGATCTGATTTGGATATTCAAGAGTATCATAAGCGCGTCACGGCCAATCTCGAAGCCGAGGACGACGAGTCTAAAAAGAAGGTAGACGAATTTATTAAACTCTGTCATTACGTCAAGGGCAAATACGATGAAGATGATTCTTTTAAGAATCTTGACAAGTATATTTCAGAATCTGAAGACAAGCGTGGTCTCAAAGGTGATCAAAAGAACAGAATGTTCTATATGGCACTTCCTCCAAGTGTTTATGTGCAAGTATCTCAAGGTTTGCACAAGTTTGTGCGCAGTAAGGAAGGACATAACGCACTTGTTATTGAAAAGCCTTTTGGTAAGGATTCCGAGAGTGCCTGTGAGCTACTGAATGAAATCAAGAAGCTATTTTCTGAAGAAGAGGTAATGATAAACGTATATTAATGTTATAAAGCTAACATCACTCGATAGGTATATCGTATTGATCACTACCTTGGTAAGGAATTAGCAAAGAACATCATGAATGTTAGATTTTCAAATATGATCTTTGGCCCTCTTTGGAGTAGCCAGTACATTGACAGTGTACAAATTACCCTCAAGGAACCCTTTGGTTGCGAAGGCAGAGGTGGTTACTTTGATGAATACGGCGTCATCCGTGATGTCCTTCAGAACCGTAAGTTACACCGATCATGGTACACTGTGTTGATGCTCACTTAGCTGTCATATAGACTTACTTCAATTGTTTGCTCTTGTCGCTATGGAACGCCCTATCAAGCGTGAACCCGAGGCTATTCGAGATGAGAAAGTAAAGCTCTTACGATGTGTAAGGCCCGTCAAGATGGAAGATTGCTTGCTAGGACAATATGTCAAGAATGGCGATAAGCCCGGATACACCGAAGACGAGACAGTAGCTGATGACAGCCTGACAGCCACATTTGCTGCTCTTGTTCTTTGGATCGATAACGAACGCTGGGACGGTGTTCCTTTTATTCTCAAGAACGGAAAAGCTATGGACAACAGCAAGGCAGAGATACGTATCCAATTCAAGAAGGTACCCGGAAACCTTTTCCATGGCGTGCCTCGAAATGAACTTGTTTTCCGTATTCAACCAGGAGAAGCCATTTACATGAAGTTTAATAACAAGATTCCTGGATTCTCTGTAGACAGCATGATCACAGAGCTTGATTTAACTTACAAGTCTCGTTACGATAATTTGAAGATACCTGCTGCTTATGAAACTTTAATATTGGATGTTATGCGTGGTGATCATTCCAATTTCGTAAGAGACGATGAGTTGGTTGCTGCTTGGAATATCTTTTCACCACTGTTGCACCAAATTGAAAACGACAAGGTGAAGCCTCATCCTTATCCTTATGGTTCTCGTGGACCTGAGCCATTAGATGAGTTTGTAAAGAAATATGGTGTCGAAAGAATTGATCATGAAACTTATCAATGGCCCAAGCAAAACCTTGAAGGATAAGCGCCTTTTTTTTCCTTTTGTATAAATAAAAGCAGAGTCTTTCTCAATGATTACTTGATCTTTTCGAGCACTTTAGGATACAAATAGTCTTTATTACTGATTGAAACAAATAGTTATTATTACATATGTGTATAGTAGTTTCTGATTATATTTTATAATTACACTCTTGTAAAGTAGTGCACAAGTGTGTGCGAATAATTACTCGTTACAATTATATTTGGATATAGCTATGAAGCTATATATTACACGCTATAGAAAAGCGGGGGTATAATACTTGATCAAGTTTTGTCCCGTTGTGATCTTTCTGTTCGTCTTCTCCTCCAAGCTGGTCCAAATATCAACAAGATAGGTATACAGATATTGGATACTGTCATTATCGAGGCAACAACTGTAAACATCCAGCCAATGCCAAGGCCTTCAATACCAATGTCAATAAAGAGAGCTGACACTGCACTATATGTATTCACGGTAAGTGTTTAAACAAGATAAACAAATATGCTCTCTTTTACCCTAATAAGCAACGTATTAGATTATTTGAAGCAGTAATGGAAGCGCCTTTTCCAGGAAATAAATCAATCAAGATGGTTTGTGTGGTGGTACTAATAGCACTGTAATTGAACCCGACTACAAGCAAAAAAAAAAGTTAGCTTTATAAATTTCAAAGCTAGACAGCCATTTACCAAAGAACTGAAGGATTAAAATCCCATACAAAGGCGTGCCCCATTGAAAACACCAGCCATAGACAAACGTAATGGTGTGAAAGAACAAGATGTGTACCCAGGCCTTTTTAAAGCGAGCCATGTAAATAGGCATCTCTGTATCCGGTTGATCTGGATGCTTTTCCTTGAACGCTTCTTTTGTTTTCCTATAATCGTAATCCAAAATGTGCCCTCTAACAAAGGATCCAAGGATGACACCAACTCCTTGAAATAGAAAACAGAGACCAATCTCGAGTTCTGACAGATATGAAAAATAAATACTAAATTGCTTCGTTGTCGAGGTCAAATAGCAATAGAGTCCAGCATAATTTATACCGTTATATAGTATGATGATAAAGACATCAGGTTGAAAAAGGTATGTAAATGGCTTGAAAAAGTTCATGGGCGGTCGTTTGTTACAACGTGCTTTGACTTCCTGTATACGTTTTTCGTCTAGTTTTCCGTGTCGACGCGCGTACCATTGCCAGATTGTAGGATTTGCATATCCTGACCCGTTATCTACGAGCGCACGAAGGGTTTCAGGTAAAATAAGGGCTACGGATGCCAAGGAAATAGCACCGATAATCAGGAGGATCCAAAAGACCCATCTCCAGCCTAGCGTATCTGCAATGATTCCACCAAGGACTGGGCCAAAAACAGGACCAGATGATTGACCGATAGAGTAAATACCAAAGTAAGATCCGCGTCTATAACAAAAAGAGAGAAAATGTCAACAAAAGATAAAAACAATTAAAACAATTTACCGTTTAATATCTGCAATGTCACTTAATACACCGGCACCAACAGCGATCACTGAGCTTGATCCGAACGCTTGTAACATTCGGAAGCAAATAAGAGCAATGTAGTTGGGTGTGAGAGCCAAGCCTATACAAGCACCACAGTAAACAAACATTGTGCTCATTAAAATAGGTCGTCTGCCTAGGCTATCTGCCAAGGTACCCCAAAAAGAAGGCGAGAGGGCTTGCATGAGCATGTAGACGGTTACAGTCAGGTTGACTTTTTCAGTAGATATCGACAAATCCTAAATTATGCATTAGTTGTTTCTTTTGATAAGATCAACAATTTACTCGTTGGATTTGATTTAGTGAAGGCAAATATATATTTGCAGTCAGAGGAGACATCATGGCGGTAAAGGCCGTAATGGCTAAAAATAAGATTTGCTGTGACATTGAAAATGCGGTGTATGGTTCCTTTTCCATGCTTTCCTCATCACAAGTACTTTCCGTGCTTGGAGTGCTTTGGAAGCTATGTCTTGTCACCCCTTCATCAGTTTCTATGACCGTTTCTTCTAATCCGATGATACAGGAATCGTCAGGCTTCATTTTGATAAAATAAGATAATGTGATAGGCAGACGAGAAGGGGAAAATAGGATAAGAGATCAAGTATCAACAGCAAGGATATAGAGAGAGAGAGAAAAAAGAAGGGGAATGCTTCATGCAGAGCTTTTTATCTTATTCTCTGGGTGATTTTTTTTCCTCAGGTCATTGACCTTTTTAACTGTCTTTCTCGGAGATCTGCGTTATTGAAAACCTCGGGCCTCCTTTTTTTAAAGGGATGACCAAGAGAGAGAAAGAGAGAAAGAGAGGAGAGCTAGCTTACATTTTATAAGGACACTATTCCTTATGAGTACTAATCCATGGATTGTATACTGTCATCGTTCTATCTTATGATAGTATTAACAGACCAAAGGAAGAACACGTTTGGTTTATATAAATATGGCATCGTCCCTAAGTGTACTCATGCCAGAACAAAAGAAGTTTCTGATAAGAACCATATGCATTTTCTGCGTCGGTGTATTCTATAATTTGGACAAACAAATACATCTGTAAAAATCTACAGCATGTGCATATCTTTTGTCTTTTCTGTACACATTACAGAGAAAAGTCTATGTCATTCTTGTAAACTATAGCAAGTTGAGCAGTATTTCGTGCAATTTAATAGCTGAATATTCTTTATGGCTTACAATGATATACAATGTTACTTTGTTTGCTTGTTGTTTTGCAGTAGAATGCCTATTTGTTTTCTAGAGATTGGTGGTATCGACCCCAATGTTGTACATGCTGGATCCTTTTTTTTCTGCAGATGCATAGAGACATGTTTATGGGATAACAAAAAATTTTCTTCAGAGAAGATATTATTCTGTTATAAGGAAAAGCTATCTATTTATAGAAATAGAGCTGATCTCAGTGGGCATTTTATCATTAACATAGGGATTTTCAAGGGCTTGTTAATACAGCATTTTAACTTTTTTGAATTCTTTTTTTTTTAGATCTAGATTTATTTGTGGACGAGTTGATTTTTGAGACGAGTCTGTTTATCTTTGTAGACACTTGAAAAAGTTATTGAGACGATATATCACTTCAGGCCAATTTCTCTTTTCAGACATTTATCCCAATAAACCTCAGCATATCTGATCCAACCTTGACAGTTAGTGGCAATGCGACCCATTATCTTGTTCATTTTCTTTTCCACTTATCCATCGTTTTACTTTTCTACTGCTAGGCTCAATCATCTTGTGGACCTCATAACAGCCATGGTAGTAATCACACATGAACAAGCCATCTGTATGTTCTACCATGAGCTATGCAACAAGCGAAAAGCCGAAGAGTTACTGAAAGCAATCGAGAACATACACACTGAAATCTACTACAAGGACGATCTTACGAAACCGTTTTTGCTATATAAAAATACCGTATTCATGGACCTCGTAAACAATCACACATACATAAATAACATACAGACAACTGATGTCATCTAAAATAACAGAAAAAAAAATTGGGTTGCTGTTACACTTTTTATGTTCAGTAATGTAAGTACTCATATAATTTTTCTTTAGTTTCTCCTGCACAGCTGATCAGCTTCTTAAATATTATAATATTACCATCAGATCCAAGGAATGAAGAGGTTTATGGCTGTAGAAGCTTAAGTATGAACGACATCCTTAGCATAGTGTGGAAGCATACAAATATTTTAGACGACATGAACGCACAAGGCTTAAGTAAATGGTGTGGAGCGAGGAAGTTGGAGCTGATGAAAGCCAAAATTAAAAGAAAGCAAGACGAATTCAACCGCAAAATCTCAACTCGTATTCTGTATGTAGCAAAGGATCAATACATCGATAAGATATAATATACGCAAGTTGTTATCGTTTCCGTAATTAATCTATTATTTAGACTCTATTATTAAAGATGTTATTGAAACATTATCTCGACACCAGGAAAGTATCAGAAACCTAAAAGAAAATGGACACGAAATTATTGGATATACACTCATGTCCAGAAGTCACCGGTTGATTTTAAAAATTATCTATTACTTCCTTTCACCTAGTCACCTCAAATTAAAGATGGCTTTAAAAGATATCGCTAGCATAAAACCCAAAAGAAAAGAACTCTCTGACTTCGACAAAGGGCAAATTGTGGAAAGAGTTTTGGTTGCATTTCGGAAAAACCTGACATCCAATCTTCTACTATAGGAGATGTAATTAAACTTTATAGTAAACATGGTCTTGAAAGACCGCTAAAGCGTACAGGAAGGGTCAAAATATTCACAGAAAGAACAAAAATGCCTGTGGCTCGTGCATTTCGCTCTACACCCTTTGTACCAATTTCAGTCCAATATCAGCAATTTATCGAAGGAAAAATGGAAATGTCGAAGGTCTACATTTTGCTAAAGAATGAAAGATATCGGGTTCGGTTCATACTCTCCTGCTAAAAAGTCAGCCTTAAGTGATAAACAAAAGGTAAATCGATTGAGACAGTGTGAGGAAAAGATCGATTGGACCCTAGATCAATAGAGATCCGTGGTTTGGTCAGATGAGTCAAGGTTTATGGTCATTGGTAACGATGATAGCATCAGGGTTATCCGGAAAGAAGGCGAGAGGTACCTTGAACAATACATATTGCATACCCATAAGTTTGGTAAAGGGTCCGTTATGGTATAGGGCTGTTTTGGGGCAAAATGGACTTGGCCCATTAGTGACGTTAACTGGCTGTATCGATCAGGACAAATATGTCGACTGTTTGGCAAAACGCTTTCTTCTCTGGTATGATAAATTGCACAAAGATACTGATAAATAGTTTCTCTTCCAAGAGGATAGTGCTCCTTATCACACCGGTGGCTATGCGACCTGACATAAGGGGAAGAGATGTGACATAAAGAGCTTTGATTTCTGACCTGCACAGAGCCCAGATCTCAACCCCATTGAGCATCTCTGGGTTTTTTATTGCTTAAGAAATTTGCAGCAGACGAGATACATTTGCAAACACTGACCAGCTGGAAGCATTTGTTCGCAAAACCTAGTCAGAGATACTACCTTCTTCTTTTGGAAAATTTAGTTTCCAGTATGCCTGACAGATGTCGCGCTGTAATTGAAAATAAGGTGGAACAACAAAATATTAAGTTTAGATAAATACATATATACAATAACTATTAAATAATCATCCTACAAAATATGACCCAATTCTTAAAACCTTTTATTATGAATATTATCTCTTGAAAAGCACCACTGCCTTTTTTTTTAATTTTAATTTTTAAAATCAACAGGGTGACTTCTGGACATGAGTTTAAATCTCCCCCTTGATTCTGCTGTTCTACAAAAATTAATGATCGACATTGAATAAGCATGATGGTAAGTAAACAGCTTGTTATTTGACAGCAGTAGAGTATCTTTAACAGAATACTTCCCATATTATAAAGATAGCTCATAACATTTTACTACGAGATATGATATCATACATATAAAAAAGTGTATATAAAAGCTTTATAAAGAAATGTACAAGTGCGTAGTTTTACACGATATGAAGCTATTCATCCGTTGTCCAGCCCCATGTGGTTACAAAGCTCAGAGCCAATACTACCACAGCTATCTTGAGTAAGAAAGAGTATTCCTCTAGACTAGACTGTAACACGATTCCTGCAACGATAGCGCCTATAGCAGGACCAATACTGCTGAACAATACAGATGCCTTTGATCTTTCTTTCATACGCTCATATTGATTCCAAACAGTAAACTGGATTTGATCAATTGCGCTAGACCAAATTAGTTGAAATGAAGCAGCTGCATGTAAGGTTAGACAGGCTTTTGCCAATTCAACAAGTATATGGTAATACCTTGTACTGCCTGTAATACAAATAAGCTTGCATTGGTTATAGGGTTATTGGGTTTAAGGCAAGGATAGACAATGGTGCATATAATTAAGCAAATATGTACTAGTGTTGTAGTCAATGTTAGGTTCAACTTGTGGATAAACCACTGATCCCAAAGAAGAAGAAGAAGAAGGAGTTAAACACTTTTATATATACCAATTACCTCAAATTACCTTTTCGATGACACAATGCACAATAGATTGGCTTGTAATGTTTGTTACAATTAACCATGATATCATGGATAAAGAGATACCAAGTACAGAATAAGCATACATAAAGAGAAATGTATTCAAGAGTGCATCTGTTATTCCCAAGAGTAAAATTGACATGCCAAGTGTCTTTAATTTCCAATTTTTCAGTTTTATCAGTTGGTGATTAATCGGTAAAATATAGTTTCTTGGTATAAATAAATCATCATATAGTTCTTCATCCTCCTGCTTCGATAACAATGCAACTAAAGGATCAGTGGTTGTTGGCAGTGGAAGCAAAGCTAGAGCATAAGCATGAGTGGTTACTGTCATGTCCTGTTCGATGTAATTATCATCATAATTGTTATTATGATTCGTATATGTATTTGTCATTGTTCTTCTTGTATAAAATGAAGGTGCATTGCTATCAAAGCTTGAGACATGTCTCAAAGAATCATTTGTCAACATTCTATCTAATTGACTAGCATCTTCCTCGGATATGTGTGATAGTTGTTCACCAAATATGCTGTATGGTTTATATATTGGAAAGTAGATACTGTTTTGATCTGTTGTTAAACTGAGTGCATTTTTTAATAAGAGAGGTGCTTGATCTTCACTGATATTTAACTCTGCAGGACTAGATGGTTTAACCTGATTTGTGTTTGATATGATAGATAAGGATATCATTCCAATGATCCAAAGGATGAGCAATATGAGTCTAATATTGTCTTCATTTGTAAAGTGAATAACTAAACCCGTTATTCCGATCATGACAACACCTGTGATGTCTTTCCAACGTAAAAAAGATCCTATCATCTTGAGATTAGAGACAAGTCATATATATATATATATATATATATATATAATTTATATACCATAAAAAATAGTTCGATAATCCCCTAGTACCTTTATAATGACTGTATGGATTAATATATCGAGTGGTTGATAAAATAGGCCATCAAGTAAACAGCAGATAGCAAGTACGACATAGGATTGATTTTCCAAAGTTAATATGATAATAAAGGATATAGAGGACAATACTGTCAATAGAGTGATGATCTTTCCATATAAATGAGTTCTACTGTTTGCAGTTATTGACCAAACTGCAGAAATAGATCGAAGTAAATAAATACTGGCTACAAATATTGATATTGACATTGTATTCAATTTTAGCTTGTCATATAAATAAAAGGGTATAAATGCCTCTACACTTTTTGTTGTGGAATATGCTATAACCAATAGCCTTGTCCAGTAAAGCATATTTTAGATTGAAACAAGAAAAAAAGAAAAGAAAAAAAAAAGGTGAATTCTATCCGCTTTATACACAAACACACACGCACACACACACAGAGAGAGAGAAAGAGAGAAAGAGAGAGAGAGAGAGAGAAAAAAGAACCAATGGGAATTTATTCTACTTTTTAATAGATTTATCTTTCTAATAAATCAAATCCATCTACTTGTTTACAATTTCTTTACTCATATTACCTTACTTTCTTGGTTTCACGATTTATGTACTGCAGCTCATTAACTCCGCATTACAGGTTTTCTGTTTTCTTCTCTTTTTAGATCAACAAGGCTAGAACATCATGTATGCTTTTATGATGATATTGCCTCATGATAGATGATAAATGAAGGACCTTTCAACATTAAGTATTTAAAAAGAAACACACCAGCAGAAGGGGTGCTTCGTTTATTTCTTCCTTCACTTGACTCTAGTAAGTATATACATATATCACATATTACCTTTTCCGTTTAATAACTCTCTTAAAATCAGTTGTTTTGTGATCTTGGCTTCTTTTAGAAAAATAAATGCTCCCTTCCCTCTCTGATGATATCCTTGGGAACAATGCATAATTCCAAACAAACAAATAAAAGACGTGACGTCGGTTACGGTTAAATATATATCCATCGAGACACCCCCTGGCCTTTTTGATTCGTTTAAACATTTTGGTTGAAAGAGAGGAGGGATATGGGGCGCGCGAAATAAGATTTTTGTTTTCTTTACTTTTGTTGGTAAAGACATCATTAATGGACAATGCCGAGTCCTGATGAATTAACCTTTTTAAATTATAGATTCAGCCATGTCTTTTAGATTATTGACTAAAGGTGCTGCAGGTACGATTTGGGAATTACCATATATACTAAAGGTTGACACATTCTATATTAGTCGCCGCTGCCCGCCCTGCCTTCACTGCTGCCCGTCAAACTGTTCGTTCTTCTGCGTAAGATATAGGATTACAAACAAAGACTTGTTGCTCATCTTTTTGATATAGTGTTCGTGGATTCACTACTGCAACTCAAGGTAATCAAAAAGAGAAAAACAACCTAAATATACGACAATGAAGCTAACTTTTTTTTATATAAAAGAGGAATCTAAGCAAAAGCCCAACAGCATTGTCGATGCTCTTCCCGGTAACTCTATTGTTGCCAAGGCTGGTTACCTCACTGGTGCCACTGGTTTAGCTA
Organism: Rhizopus sp. PT2906; assembly: GCA_025529335.1. Taxonomy (NCBI): domain Eukaryota; kingdom Fungi; phylum Mucoromycota; class Mucoromycetes; order Mucorales; family Rhizopodaceae; genus Rhizopus; species Rhizopus sp. PT2906. Next base: position 133,211 of record JAMYHX010000048.1, read on the forward strand.
CCTTCTTGATCTCTAAAGAAATCTACATCTTGAATGAAGAAACATTAGTCTTGATTGCTACCACCGGCCTTCTCGGTGTTCTTCTCAAATATCTTAGAGAACCTTTTACAAACATGGCTGATGAGCATATTGCTGTAAGTAGTTGGGAGAAGGGGCGAAAGAGAGAAGCGATCCATGTTGACATCTTTTTTACGTGTCAATAGCGTATCAAGAACATCTTGGTCCAAGCTCGTGAAGACCATAAGGCCGCTGTTCAAGAGCGCATTGATGAAGCTGGACAAATGAAGGATCTTGTTGATGTCACCAAGGCTCTCTTTGAACTTTCTCGTGAAACTGCCAAGTTAGAGGCTGAAGCCTTTGAATTGAAGCAAAAGGTCGCTGTTGCTGCCGAAGTCAAGTCTACTTTGGACTCTTGGGTTCGTCATGAAGCCAGTCTTCGTGAACGTGAACAGAAGCAATTGGCTGCTTATTTGTTTGAAAAGATTAACAAGGATCTTCAAGATCCCAAGATTCAACAACAAATTTTGGATCAAGCCCTTTTGGACGTTGAAAGTAAGTGCACGATATTTATGTTTGAAACACGTAGGCTTATTATATGTTATATAGACATTGCAAAGAGAGCTTAAAAGAAGTATATTTAATAAACTAATGAAATGCTCTTGGGTGGGTATTTGTTAATTAAATCCTAAGCCTCCACGTCTGCCCTTTTGCATTTGTTTTCTAAATTGTAAACCGTGATCGAACTGTTTTTCCAGGTCTTGACTGATGCGATTATTCTCATCTTCATCAATGGCACTCTTTAAACTTCCATAGAGTCCACCTTTCTTTTTCTCTTGATTGTCATTGCTTGATTTCTTTGCACCTAATAATCTCAAAAACTTGTCTTTCTTGGCGTCATCGCCTCCAAAGCTTGCTTTATCCCAGTTATTCCATCCACCTGTTGCCTATATTAACATTAGCATAGGTTCAACTTGTTTATGTATCTTATCTTTACATTGTCTGATTCTTTTATATGTTCATTATTTGATTTGCTCTTCTTTGCAGACTTGTCATCGCTGCTGTCTTCCCTCTTTCTCTTTTCCTTCTTTTCCTTCTTTTCTTTCTTGTCTTTTTTTTCCTTTTTCTTTTCTTTTTTCTCCTTCTTTTCCTTTTTCTCCTTCTTTTCTTTCTTGTCTGTCTTCTTTTCTAAGATCTGCTCTGATTTATCCTTTTTGTCGCTTTTGCCCATTGCTTGTGAAAAGAGATTGATCAATCGTGTAAAAATTTCTTTCAAAAATAAAGACGAAAGCGGAGTATTAACTTGTTTTCTTTTCTGTCCCCTTGCAAAAAAAAATATGTCAATGATTGCACGATCTATTCGACCTTTCACTATTGTCAATCGATTCTATACGACAGCTGCAGCTTCAGGTATAGATAAACTTCCCAAATCAAAGCAGAGACTATAACATTTTATAGAATCAATTGTCGCACGTCTCAAGAATGACCGCAAGACATTTATGAAAGAAAAGAAGCAACCAGATCTCAACGTGCTCAAAGGACTCTTGAGTGATTTCACTTATTATACAAAAAGCCCTAGCTTCAAGGAAGGCACCTCTGAAGATGAAGCCATGATGTCAGTCTTGCAAAAGGCTATCAAGCGTCGTCAGGATTCTATTGAACAATTCAAGTCTGGGGGAAGACCTGAGTTAGCAGAACAAGAGTTACAAGAATTAAAAGTACTTGAATCATATTTACCTGAACAAATGTCAGCTGAAGCGATTGAAAAGGAAGTCAAGAGTTTAATAGAACAACTCGGTGCTACCAGTGCTAAAGATATGGGTAAAGTCATGAAGGCTTGGAAGTATGATTCAGCTGTAGCAGATCGTAAACTTGTCAGTGACGCTGTAAAGAAACTATTGAGTCAATAAACAGTTTAGACATGTATGATAAAGAAGTACGCGATCATATGAGGTTCATTTGTCTCATGAAAATAACACAGCAAGGGCTGTTACCCAAGCGGTTATTATCTTTCTCACATACATACTGTATGTGTATCGAACGTTTTCACAGTGTAATCATTTCGCCCAATTTACATTTTATGCTTACTGTTGTGAAATGTAGTCAACATTTTCAATCCTAATGCAAATCTTGATAAGCAAGCTAATAAAGTGATTTAGATAATATATATTTATACTCACTTATTATCATTCCAACACAGAGCTCATTAGCTTTACCATGATTGTCAAAAGAACACACTTAAAAGTTTGTTTTTGGCCTGAATTGATAGCTTCGTAAAAATGAGTGGCGGGTTTTAAAATTGTACTTCTGCTCAATCTGGATCAAAGCGAAGAGTACACACTGTCCTCAAGTGTGAAGCTTGTGGTACGGCGTGGAATCGCGATGTGAGCAGTGTATTAAATATATGTTGTATCTTTGTTTACAAATCAAAACACGACAATGAAAGTCCTTCAAAAGACTAACGGTACTCCCTGGATTCAATGCGCTGTCTATAATGGCAGTGTGTTCCTTAACGACTCGGTAAGTATAAAATGAATAATACATTATGTTTTATTCATTAGTTTTTTAGTTATTTTTACAATGCATCAAAGTTAATAATATGCAAAGCCTTTTGTCTTTCCATCTCATCTTCTCGTTTTTCCATGATGCGAAGTGCAGCCACCACTATTCCCAAGATGACAGCTGCTGTTGTTAATACACCTAGCACCCAAGGTATATAATCACCGGGTTTAATATACAATTCAACTTTCCATGATGAGCTATCCTGCACATCATCAGGTTGATAAGGCAAGATGACCAACTGTGAATTGGGTATCACGCCTTCATAAAAATAATAGTTTTTCTCTTGATGTCTTGTAACTCCTGCAAACATTTCCTCGACATAATTATTTGTTCTTCCTAAACCAAATAGACAGTAAGGTGTCAAGAGAGGAAGATAAGCAGATTGAGACAGTTGTGTGATTTGATGTGATCTTTTGACTCCAGCTGTATCCAACACTGTGAATTTCAGTGATGCGCCTGGATAACTTACACCGTATGCCTTTTGATTAGACACTCCGTTTGACACTAATAAAAATTAGCAAACATGTCATCAAAAGCGTTTACCTACCTAATCCTTTCAAGAAAAAAGCATCATTAAAGTAATTGTTGATAATAAAGTTGGGTATACGACCTGCATCAGATGAGGACGTTGACTGAAGGACGAGTATGTCCAGTGATCCCTAATTTATTCCGATGAGTATAACAATCTACTATAGCCTTGTTCCACTTACATCTTCATCAATGTCAAAAAATGCTGCTTGTCTGGGATGAGTTACTTTTTCTAAAGCATCTGATCCAGCTCTAACAACCGAAAATGTTCTTCTTCCTAGCTTTGTTGCTTTATCTGTACACATTTTTGAGTTACAAAGAATTGATTGGAGTAGGATGACACGTTGACTAGTGGTTACAAGTAAATCAGGATATCCATCCATATTGTAGTCCCCCGTATGAACAGGTACAGGTAGTTTGCCTCTAAAATGATTATCCAGAGTGAAAATGGTTTCCTTGGGATTCAGATATTCATTAATATCATATACAACATAGTTCTATTTAAAGGTTACTACTTAATAAACACGACTATACTCTGGTGTACCTCTGTATTAGGTTTTGTGAAATCGAACTTAAAGTTGGAATCAGCAATACACAGTGCATTTGCCTTTCTGCATCCTGTTCCTTCCTTGTTTTTCGTGCATAATCCCATCTGCTGATTATAGACGATATGAATACTGCATTTGGAGTCTTCACAGACAGGGAATACGATATCAATAGATCCATCCCCGTCTATGTCTGCAAAGCTCAAAGGACCCGCTCCTGATGGTAAATCTAACTCTTGCGCCAACTTGAAACCATCTTGTCTTGAATTGACATGGATCTGTATTGACTGCGATTTACTTGATTTATCACACACAAACACTAAATCTAGAGCAATATTAAGAAAAGGACCCTTCATCCCTTTACTCAACTTGTATATACCTGCAAGACAATCACCATCTAAATCGACAAAAGCATTTGAATGTGGGTTTGCCCAAGTGCATTTGTCAATAGATTCCTTTTGAAAGATACCATTGACTGATGTTCTAATATGATATATATATATATATATAAGTATCATACATATCAATAAAGTCTCAAACATACAGATTAAATAAAGAGCTTGTATTCCCAGTGTTGATCCATGTGCTTAGTTCATTTGTTGATTTTGCATAACCCAAGATATCTGTCTTCATGTCTCCGTTAATATCCAATACGATAGGCAGGGAATGTTGAGCTGAAGGAAGCTTGATATTTTCTTCTTCTTTTTTTTGAATTTTTAGTTACCATTGTTACTTTATGTCGATATCACACTTACCAAAGGTATCATTGCCATTGCCAAGATATATCTGCATTTTAATTTCATTGGATTTTTCAGGACTCTCTTCGCCCATAAGTAAAACGTCTAAATGACCATCATAGTTATAGTCTCCTGGTACTATATTTGTAATAATAAATCCTGGTTGAATCAGTTTGTTATTAGGTAACGGTCGAAATGTGAAGCTTGCTATCAAACCGAATTAGAAAAAGAGCCTTCCTTTCTCCCTTTTGTATGCTTACAGTGATCCCATAAGTAAACTGCAACTGAGGTCTGGTCCGCACTTAGGATAAACAGGTCTGTACTATAATACAACTGTTAATGTCATATAAACATCATTGCTACAATTACAATTTATCGCCGTTAAAATCTCCAAATGCGGCAATCGTGCCGTCAATCTTATCGAGGCCTATTGTATCTGGTTTCAAACTATAAAGCTTATTTTTTGGAAATGTGGTTGCATAGTTGAATGTTTGGCATAATGTAGTGGTTGGTAATAGTCCTA